>PVLD010018290.1:0-39395 GCA_004027595.1 Dinomys branickii | reverse complement strand
TGACTAAATTTGCATATCTGTATATGGGTCCATACATCTACAATTCGAAGATATCAATGGATAAAACAACAACTACTGTTGAGACCATATCACCTTGTCTATAGATTAGTTGTGATTGTACTATTTTCTATGATAATGGGTGTCTGTTTGTCAATATGTTTTTGTACTTTTATGTTTCTAAAATAAAAAAAAAAAAAAAGAAAAAGAATTGGAGGTTATGCTGTGTGGCATGCAGGAGGTTAACTTAGCAGATTGGCAAAGAAATACCGTTTTATCGATATTAGACGAGAAACAGCAAATACTTTGTTTTTGGCAGTTTGTGAAAGAGACAATGAGGTGAGAATGTGACTGTTGCAGTTTGTCACTGGAACCTGCCTCTTACCTTGGAGAATTTGCTGAGCTCATGGGAAGTCATGGGCCTCAAAAGTTTTGTATTGAAAAAGTTGGCAAAGGCACGTCGTTACCAAGAAGCCATACATGTTTTAATTGCTTGGATCTACCTCCCTATAAGAAAACAACTAAAGGAAAAACTTCTTTTTGTAATAGAAGAGACAGAGGGATTTGGAGAAGAAGGAATGTGGCTTCTTGTCTCGGAGGAGCGCTTGAATTTAAATACCACAGCCAAGAAAAAGTGCACGTAGTCTATGTAAGCTGTTCTTTCTGTACAGTGAATTGTCTTAACCTCTCAAAGCATAAACATTTTCCATTCTTCCACAGAAATATGCAAAACAGTTCATCATTTTCTGCTTTATTTATTGTTCCCTTGAAATGACAAGCAAGAGAAAGATCATCCTTAAATTTCGAAGCAAGAGACTTTATTAAAAATAAGTATATATCTGTAGAAACATATATGATAGTGGCTCTAGTTTTATAGAGCTTCAGGTGTATTCAACATGACAGCTGTTCATTCACAAAGGTCTGAATTTGCTTTTCCTTGTTTCTATGACCCTGGGGAAATGTGCAAATTGCTCCATGTTTTTCTCCCTTATGTAACATCTCCAGACGGTGTTTAGTTGCATGACTATTCCGGAGGGTATTAAGAGCTTAGGCCAGATCTTGAGTGTATTAAAAAATGTTGCTGGCTTTTCTGAAGACAGGTACTTGAACCTGTCAGTGTGTTCTAAATAAATACAACAGTGAAAATTTTCCCTCTTTGCTATGTCAGTAATATAGTAAAAGTAATGAGTGAAACTGTAACTTACATGGAAGTCATATACTAGATTTAATAAAATTTAGTTTGTTATGGAGGTTGAAAAAATTCAATACAAGCAAGGAAAACAGGAAATAAAAGATATACTTAGCTTTTCCAGGTGTATAACATTCCCATCTCCTTGCAAAGTTTTCTGGTATTCCTTTCCAGTGAGTCACCTGTCCTACCAGAACCATGCAATATTCTGATTTCTATTTTTGCTTTTGTTTTGTCCGGTGCTGAGGATGGCACCCAGAATCTTGAGTGTACTAGGCAAGGAGTGTATCGTCAGCAACATCCCAGCCCCTGATATTCTGACTTCTAGAATTGTTAGTGTTGCCAATTTCCTATAAATGATACTACACAGTATGTCACCTCCCCCCTTTTCTGGCTCCTTTTTGGTTCAGCTTCATGTTTTTGAGATTTCATGCATGTTGGCATGTATCAATTCTTTTCATTGCATGAATAAATCACAATTTATGTTTCTTCTTGGAAATTTGAGTGTTTTTGCTCTTTAAAAAAGGTTGTATACATTTTTATGAAAAAAGATATACTCCGCTTTATCCTGTTCTCTTCTAGAATTTAAGTGGTTTTATGTGATTTAAATGTTTAAACAATGTTATGTCATGCTACTTTGTACAGATAGTAGTTTATTATCCAGTTGTGAATGTATTAAATTGTTTTGGCAACCATCCCTCTAGCATTTGCAGGAAATGAAAAGCTGTATAAAGACCTCAGTGTCCCAAACATTGGTAAGCTTTCATCTATTTTACTTTTTAACTATTATAGTATTCATAATTATCAGTGAAAAGCAGTTGAGTTTTGGTTTGGCTTGTTTGTTTTTGTTGTGTAGGTACTTACTAAAATGGCCACTTAAAAGCATAGAGACACAGAGGCCCCTTCTGCCCTTAGCTTTATCTTAAAATACTGGGGCTGGGGATATAGCTCAGTGGAATAAGCGCCTGCCTAGCAAGCGCAAGGTCCTGAGTTCGACCCCCAGTACCGCCAAAAAAAAAAAAAAAATCTTAAAATACTATAAATTGGCATTCTTGTTTATAGGTCAGGTTCCCTTGTGTGTTTAATGTGAATTCGTTTTTAAAGGTTTTTTATGAATCTGTAAAGTGGGCCCTTATTTTGCCAGTTTTGTTTTTACATCAAAGTTCTTTAGATGAGAGTGTTAGAATTTGTAATTTAAACCCATGTTACACTCTAGCCTTTAGTATCTGTGGTCAAATAATTTTTGAAAGTGTATTTATTTCTAACAGAATAACCCCAATTACAATCTTGGTACACATTTATAATTGATTTTCAGATGCTAAATTTTCCTTTGAAAAGTAATACTTTACATTATTTGCCTGAAGATAGCTGGCAAGAGTGTAAATAGCACTCTCAGTCTCATTAGGTTGCGGATGTTTTAGCTCTAAGAATTTATTTTCAAGGGCTAGTGCATCTAAGCCTTCTATGGTACTGTGCTGCATGCTTGTTCCCCCTTTTATCTTAATTTACACAACTTAAAAATTATGTACACAAGAAACCAAAGGTTTGTATTCACCTATGAGGTAGAAATTAACACCTGTTGTTTTTAGAACAATAACATAAGTCATTCTTTTTTGATGAAATCACCTTAAGTTATGACCTTTGCTTGGCATATTGAGGTGATCATTAACTATTTCTTGGTTTAATTTCTTAAAAAGTAAAAATATCCATCCTTGAATTTTCCAGAAGAGTCCAAATTTCTTATAATAAAGAATTATTTCTTCTGGTGTATTTGCTAAATATTATTATACTTCCTTTTAAATTTTGTATTGAAAGTAATTTCATTAAGCATGTGATTAAAACTTCTATCATTTAGTCTTTGTGAGGGCTGCATTGCTAGTTCTACTAGGTCTGTATCTTACTACAGTTCCTCACATCTTAGGCACCCCTGGCCCTCATTTTTGAGACAGGTTCTTGCTATGTAGCCCACGGTGGCCTAGAACTCTTGATTACAGACATGTGCCTCCCAGCCACTCTTCTGATTCTCTTACCCATTTGTAGATGAAATAATGCCCTTCCCCAAGATGTCTATACCTTCATCTCTGGAATTTGTGAATTATGTGCTGTTACATGATGAAAGGGATTAGTAGAAACAGCAGATAAGATGGAATTGTTAATCGGCTATCTTTAAAATAAGGAGATTAGTTTTTATGATCCTTACAGGGCCGGTGTAATCATCTAGGATTCTTAAATTGTAGAAGAGGTCAGACTTTATTGGCCATTGCTGGCTTTGAAGATGGAAGTGGCGCTTGAACCAAGACATGGTGGTAACATTCTCAAAGTGAGAGAAACACACATACACAAACACACACACACATGCACACGCACAAATACTCTGCCCAAAAGGGGTTTTTCCAGAGAGACTCTGGGGGGAGAAAAACCATCATTCTGACACTTTAATTTTAGCACAGAGAGAGCCATTTCAGTCTTCTCATATCCAGGACAGTAAGATAATTTATGTTTTCAGTTCCCAAGTTTATGGTAATTTGTTATAACGGCCATATAAATATACATCACCTAACTCCCTTGCCATTGCTGTCTTTGTTATTTACCCTAGGCCTTGGTAGATGCTATCTGTTCTGCCAGGGATTGCTTTTCCCCCGTGACTTCGGAGGTACATCCTATAAGCTTTCGTAAGAGTTATTAGGGTTGCATTGGTCAAGGTTCTTAGAAATAGACAAAATAATCCACACTAGTTTTAGCACAAAAAAAAGTTCTAAAAGGTCTTATAGCATAGAGAATTATTGGAAAGGCTAATCTAGGGACAAAATTAATCTTCCAGAAAGGATTCTCAAAATCCCACTACAAAATTGGCCTAAGGAGCAGATATTTTTGCATTGACCTGAAAGCCGCAGAAACAGGCTTCTAACAACAGCCTCCAAGTCACTTTGGAGCTCTGGCTTCAGAGTGTTACGCCTCTGCTGTGACCCAGATCTTACTGTGTTCCCCATTGCCCTAGACTAACTCTGCTGTTACCTTTCTGTCTTATTTTCTCTTAACTTTATCCCCTTTTCACTTTGACCTAGGAACATCGTCTTGTTAATTCTAAACCACATTAGGCATGCTTTTGTTGTTTGCTGTTGTGCCTATCTGGAACCCTTAGATGACCTGGATGGTTTACATCCTCAATTTCAATTCTTTGTTAAATGGTATTAGAGTGAGAAATGGTATTAGAGTGAGACCGATCCTGCTTATCTTACTTTAAATTGCTGTGCCGACCTGAGCACATATAGTTCTCTTAGGTTTATTTTTCTTTTTAGTATTTATCATCTTTTAATATAGTAGCCTTTTACCCATTTTACTGAGTTCGTTAGAGCAATATTTTATTTGTTGATGCATTTTCTAATGCCTAGAACGGTAATGGAACAATGTGTATGCTTAGTAAAAATATTGATGGAATGTGTACATATTCCTGAAAGTGCTCTGGTTTTCAAGAATTAAAAAGAGTAGGTGTCCCAGCATGTCTTTTTTTAATCTCTTGAGGTTTCTTTGGTTCTAAATAAATTTCCCTTGAATGTGGCTTGAATAGCCTCTAATTTCTAAATTAAATGATTATTTGTATAAATAGCTATGACTCTAAATCTTTTAACAGCATGGAGGTCACTCAATCTCTTAAACACAGCTGTTCACAAATATTGAATAAATTTTCCTGTTTATTTATAGTAGAATAGGGTTCTATATGACATGATTTGACCTAAAATGTGACAGAAGTTGAACAGTTGTATTTTTGCTTTTTTAAAAAGATCATGACTTGATGCAGATATTCTAAAAAAAAAACCTAACATTTTAGATTAAAATAAACAATACGAACCTCATTTCATGTTAGACGCATAAAAAACTTTTTTGTTCGAAGACCAATCACCCAAATAGTAGATTTAAAAATTTAAAAATGTTTTCTTCTTTTCTCTTTTCTTTTCGCTTTTTTATTTTCTCTCCCTCTCCTTCTCTGTCTCCCTCTCTCCCACTTTCTTGTTACCCCCTCTCTCCCTCTCACTTCTTCCCCCTCCCCTTCCTTCCCTCCCTCTTCTTCTTCCCTCCCCCTTATGCTCCCTCCCTTCCTTTCTCTTTCTCTCTCTTTCCAATGCTGAAGATTAAATCCAGGGCCTTTGCACTAAATTATTTCCCCAGCCCATCTTTATTTTTGCCTTTTTTGAGACAGGATCTCACTAAGCTGCTGAGGCTGTACTCAAACTTGCATTAACCTTCCAGAGTGCTGGGATTGCAGGCGTGCACTGTTATGCCGGGCTGGTTTTGTTGTTGTTATCTACGTTATACATAATATTTGGGGAGATTAAACATGAATAGTAATGAAAAAGAGTTTTACAAATTCCTAGTAACTTAGATGAAAGGTTTGTGATTACTAAATTAGGAGATAATGGACAAAATTAGAGGGTTTTGTTTGTATAGTTTTTAAAATGTATTCTCGATTATCATGGATAATTGAGTTCATTGAAAGAAATCCATAATTGCTTCTCTCTTAGTTCCTTAAAATCTTTTGCTTCTGTTCCCTCCATATATACAGTGATTGAAGAAATACTCTGCTTTATCAAACCATTTTTTTTCCTGAATACTGCTTGCCCTGTAAATGATGTTATCTGGGTAAACCAGGAGAATTCATGACAGGAAACAGTTTTACTCACAGTTTTCCGAAACTACCACACGTATCATATAATTAACCGTTGTCAATACCAAGAGCTATATATTTCACAGAATAGAAGAGGAAGGAGCGCCACCTGTTCTTCCTCTTGTTCCCATCACTGTTTTCAAGGCTAGGTACTATTAACCTCAAGGTTGCTGTATTTATAGATGTGACTGATGGGGTGAGGAAACTTTGAACCACAATTTGACTGCACTGAGTATCAAGGCTCCCATGAGGGGCCACAGTGGGTCTCGGGCATTCAAGCAGTAAATGTTAAAGTTAATAGTCACACTTCATATTATTTGAGTCAGCAAAGTAACCTTACTCTCCTTTATTTTTCCAAGTAGACACTTTCAAGCAGAATTTTGAAACATTCTACAGGGCAGATGTTCTTCACATTTATATCTAAGTAAGCCTGCTTGCCCCTGAATATTCTTCCCTTCTTTTGAGCGTGTGTTTTCCTCTGGAATAATTTCACACTCCTTACAGTACTTTCATTCTCCATCTTCATATGGTGTTTAAGGTACCATATACACATGTAACTGTTGTGCAAGTAATCCTTTTGCTCCCGGTACACGAGAAGTGTTTAGCCACCCACACACAACCACTTCCTTGAAATTTATAGCATCATTCTTGGTCTTACTGCTATTGCTCACCACCTCTTTTTGTCTTTTTGAGTCTGTGGCCACTGGGTCATTTATTTTTCTAAGTCTTTGGTTTTCCGGGATGAGAGAGACTCAGCTCCCGTGCTCATCTAAATAAGGGTTGTCACACTCTCACATCAATTCTATTTACAGTGGGGCTGAAGATCTAAGATAAGATCATATACTTTAAAAAGGAAACTTAGGTTCCTTATGTGGAGTTGGTACACATACATAGCCTATCTTAATTCCTGTTTTGTCCTCTTTCCATCTTAGGACCCCTCCCATTTGAGAAAATTATCTCTCTTGTTTTGCTCTTTACTTGTAATTGGGGTTTCTTGTGTAAGAGAAGCCATGTGACATTTATGCCTGTGTGCACCTCACGGGGCACCTATTGTCCTACAGACAACTCATGTTTATCTTTACGGCAGAACAGTGCTCCCTTGTGTGTAAATATATGTTTCCTTTATCCATTGATCTGTTATCCAGGCATCTTGCAGTGCTGCCTCCAAGGTTTAGGATGTTAAATGAAGCTTCTGCACAGCAAAAGAACCAACAGGGAAAAGACAACCTATAGAATGGGAAAAATTTTTGGCCAGTGACTCCTCAGAGGACTAATATCTGAAACAGTGGTGGCAGGCCTATGGCATTTGTGGCACAACGGACATATAGAGCTCTCTCTGTCAGACACAGCGTGCATACAGCATCAAGGATCACATTGATTGAAAAAGCACACCACATGCAAACTTTTACATTTTAACGAAGACCTGTTTGTATCATTGAAAGCTGTTAGTGTGTTTTCTTTTAAGACAAAAGATTTTAATGTATGAGTTTTTCTTTTCCTAGATTAAACCTTAGTATGAAGATTTAATTGCAGGGTTGCCACTGCGTGATAAATAAATGGGTTTAGCGTTGCAGTTTGGGCACCCAGTCTCTTAAAGGTTTGCCTTCACTGATGTAGTCAGACTACCTTCCCAAAGTAAGGACCTAGTCAAGAAATGAGCAAGCGAGATGAACAGACACTTCACAAAAGAAGTGCAGATGGCCAATAAATATATGAAGTAACACTCACCATAGCCAGCTGTTAGAGAAGCGCAAATTAAAATTACAGAGATGCCATCCTACCCTGCAAAGAGTGGCCATCATCAGTAACTCAAATAACAAGTGCTGGAGAGGCTGGGGGAGTGTGGTGGGGAGGGGGTGGTGGAGTGGGGATAGGTAGGGAGCACCCCTCTGCCTGTTGTTGACCACTTTGGAGGTCAGTGTGGAGGGTTATCAGTAAACTAAAACTAGACCTTCTCAGCTATTCCTATTCAGATATCTTCCTCCAACAGTGTGAGAGATACATGCATCTCCGTGTTTATTAACAGCAGCCCAATTCATACCAGGTAAATCTTGGAAGAGGCATACCTTTTAAGGTTGCATCAAGAAGGTGAAAAGCAAAAGTAAGATTTGAGAAATAGTTCTCAGTTTTATGATGGAGATTAGAAACAAAAGCGACAGGGATGGCACAGGGTTAGCTGAGGTGTCCCCGTGATGGCTGTTCAGAACTTTTTTCCATTCCCTACTCTTATGGGAGGGAAGAGGAATTTGCAGGACAGCTACAAGGAAGCACTTCAGAATGCCTGAAAACAAATGCTAGCATCTGCTCTTCTCTGTATGATATTTTTTTCTAACCCTAAAGGTCTTTGTTTCCTCACCTAAGAAGCTCTTTGTACTGTTTTCTTAAAAAAAAAAAAAAAAAAAAGCGGAGTGTGGTGGTGCATACCTGTCATCCTAGAATTTGAGAGGCTGAAGCAGGAGGATCACCAGGAGGTAGACACCAGCCTGGACTACATACTGAAACCTTGTTGCAAAACAACAGAACAGATGTTACTCGTTCTGCTGCGCCTTTGATTTTGTTCCATCTCTTTTTATCCTTTTTGTCCCCCACGCTATCTTAGTCTTCCCAGATGTGAGTCACACTCTGTTTTGTAGTTTGACAGTTCTCTTGGCGTGGCAGATTGACCCTGTAACAAAAGAACAAGCAGTGACCAGCTTTCAAAGGTGTGGTGGAGCGGGGGCTGGTAAATATTTGTTGGACCATGAGTATGATTTTTTTTGTGACTTCTTCCTTGTGTTTTAGGTGATTTTTCTCCCTGTGTAGAATATGGATTAGCACCTATTCTTGGCCCTGGAGATTACCCTGCTCGCTTGATTTTGCTATTATAATACTCCTGATTCTTACAATAGAGTAGGGAGATAAGACTACACATTCTATTCCCAGTTGGTAAAGGAGGATAGGAGAAAAGACACGGCTTCCCCTTTAGTTGGTTTCAGATCAATATATTCAGATCTCCATCTCTTATCCCCATGAGGGTCACTGCCCTACTTAAGGCCTGTTTTTCCCATTAAAGCGCGGTGTTATGAATGTCAAAGAAAATCCATGTTAACAGTCATTTTTAATGACAGTACAATGTTCGGTATGGGATGGGAGGTTGAGTGTTTTTATGTTAAGTTTGTGTAAGGAACGGCACAAGGCAGGGACCAGCCGGCACAAGGCAGGGACCAGCCGAGAACACCAGGCTTATGTAAAGGCAATAGAGTGTGGAATTTATTGTGCCTGGCCACAGGCAAGCAGAGGGTGAAATGGCCTTCAGAGGGGGGCAATGAGAAGCAGGCTTTTTTATAGGGCTTGAAAGAAGGCAAGGGACATCATTACATATTTCAATTTTGTATTTACAATTAAACCTTAAGTTTAAATCCTAAGTATATCACTTACTTTGGATAGAAGTTTGAATTTTCAAGATTCTGTTTTCTTATCTGCAAAATGGAGATAATTTTAACAGTCAAGACCAGAGACCAGAAACTTGTTCTGACTGACTGGATTTGGTTGTCTGCTGGTATTGGGAATAAGAGAAAAAGAATATAAAAAGGAAAATAAATTTAATTTTGTGAGATAGAGGAGAGATAGCTAATCTCCTTTCCCAGAATCCATGGAAGTGTTACAGATCATAGAAGGGAGAGCAAAAGCCAGGACATATGCACATGTAGATTCAGCCAACCCAGAGAGACGCAGCAATTCTGCATTTCTGGGTTCTGTTGCATCCTGAGTTCTCTGCCAGCTGCCAGAGCTTTGGGTGCCCCAAAGCAGTTTCAACTCCCGTTCTCCTCATGAGATGATTGCCTGTAGGAAGCCATGATACTTCAATACCTTACACAGGGTGAGCAGGGCAATGGGTGGGACTGAGAAAGAAAAGCAATTTGAGGCTTTGTGAAGTTTAATTTTAAAGAAACTCTGTTGTAGCAAGACCTGTCTCAATGAGTTGTATAAATTGAGAAAATACAGAAATACCTGGGATACTTTGATACATTAATGTGTCAATAAAGTATATTGAAATACTCTTTAAGATTTTAGTAACAAAGTAATTAAGTATACTTTCAGCCTTAAAAAATTAAGTTTTAGTTATCTGGAAGACTTTTCTATCTCAAATAACTGATATTTTGAAATTTCAGGTTACTTGGAGTTTTGTAAGGCTTTAATTTTCTGTTCCTTATAGGGACTGTATAGAGAAGGAAGAAGTATACTTGCTTTTTACATAGCTTAGGTTTATGTGCTTGGGTCCCTTAAAAGATTAACAAGAGAAAATTTAGTATGAATTTTATTTGACATAAGAGCTTTCCTAAAGACACTGACTGTTGGTAGCACATGCCTACAATCCCAGCACTCTGGGAGGCTGAGGGAAAAGGATCTCAAGTTTGAGCTCAACCCCAACAATGTAGTGAACAAGACCTTATCTCAAATGGGAGCTGGGGAATGTAGCTCAGTGCAAAGACCCCAGCTTCAAATAGCTAGTATGGGGTGGGAGGAGGGGTGTTGTTATGTTAGGTTTGTGTAAGGAACAGTGCAAGGCAGAGACCAGCTGAGAACACCAGGCTTATGTAAAGGCAATATGGAGTGGAATTTATTGTGCCTGGCTGCAGGCAGGCAGAGGGTGAAAAGACTGTCTGTAGGGAGCAATGAGAAGCAGGCTTTTTTATAGGGCTTGAAAGAAGGCAAGGGACATTAGGTGAGTGGATCTTAGTAAACATCAGTGATGAAAGGTTTTGTGGATGTTTTGTACCTCAGAGGGCAAAGTCCTTGAGGCATCCAGTGTAAATGTTTGGGTGTCTTCAGATGTCCCAGTGCTTGGAAGATTCCGTGTTCCATCTTTTCTCCTTTATGACATCCTGTGTTTGCCAAAGGCACCAGTGCTGAGCTGGGAACAGTGCTGTGCTGGCAGACAGGTTGAGTATTGGGAGCCTTACAGTTTGATCAAGTGGTAGATTATGGAAGAGTGTCATAGTGTTGCTGGTTAAAGGCCTGAATCTGTCCTGGATTCGTTCACCTGCCTTCTGTCAGGAGTCCCAGAAGGGTGGTGTGGTGGCAATGCCTATAATCGCAGCATTCTGGGAAACTGAGGTAAGAGGATCCTAACAAATTCAAGCCCAACTTGGGCAATTTAGGGACTTAGGGAGACTGTCTCAAATTTTAAAAAAGGAAATGTAACTCGGTGTGAAGGTGCTGCATTCAACGCACAAAACACCCATCAGCAAACTCCCTGAAAGTCATAAAAATGGAAAAATGAGTTTATTTACAGTTTGGCCAAATTGAGAGAGCAGCTAGATAGCCCTGCCCCAACAGAGGTGCTTCAATTTGAGGAAGAATAGAAGAAAGCTAGACAATATGCATTGTAAGTTTAGCCAAGCTTTGGCCCACTAGAGAGACCCAGGAACTGTTGAGTCCTTGTTAGTGCTAGGGCTGGGGTGTGGTTTTGGTGTCAGGAGGAGGAAACTGCAGAAACAACTTATGGTTTTCTTTAAATCATGATTTTGAAAGATTCATTTTAACAGTTTAGTTCCAATAGGATAAAGAAGAAATAAAGGTGAGGGGAATAAACTGGAGGCACGTAGCAAGGCCTGTTGGTTCGGAGCTCCGTGGTTGTCCCTGTATTGATGGAGATGAGGATGGGCCTTTCCCCAGATCAGGGAGAGTGCCTCTCACGCAGGAGTCTCAGGACTGTGTCCTGCAGACGTCAGAAACTACTGTATCTGCCACTTAGGAAATACTTCAGCTTAAATGTATGTCAGGCACTGTGTTTATAACTAGTTTTCATTTGAGAAGCTTTTGAGTCCTCTTTGATAATAGGTCCTAATTATAATTTATGAGGAAACTGAGAAATCCAAAAACTAAGAAGAAAATTGGGAGGGGGATATACCTTTTCTGTAACATATACTTGTCTAGCTCTTATATCAAAATTATTTCCCTTTGTAAAAAATATGGTAGTGAGTTTTTTGGGGGATGATGCTCCCATTTACATGACTGCTAAAATATGCTGCTATAATATTTTTGCTGTCTAATTTAAAAGTTTGATACTTTCTTAGATGCTTATTAATGTAGCCTTATCACTAAGATATATCCTTACTATATGACTCATCTAGATTCTACATAAATTATGTAGTTATATCTTAATAGTACTTTAAAAATATATCTATATATTGGCACTTAACAATTTATAAATATGTTCTAAGAAACATGTTAAGCATCTTATTTCCCATTTCTGTGTGAATTATATTACCTGTAAAACATCATTTAACATTTACATAAATTCAAATTTGCTAAATTATGCCTAGAGAAAACTTAATCATCTCACAATCATGTAATCAATTCAATATGATTGCATTTTTCTCTTGAGGCAGTTTGGTAAACTGATGTTTGTATAGGTAGATAGTTCCCCCGATAATGCAGTAATATACATTTTGGTTTGCAGGGTTCTTAAGTGGGTGTATGTGTGTGATGTGTATAGAAATTTAGTGAAATTTCTCTTAACTTCATTGTGCATAACGAAGTTCCTTTGCAGGCACCTGGTTTACTAGATCCATAATGCAAACAGTTACTAGTTGACTTTTGACTTAATTCCAGAATACAAAACTACATGTATAAAGTGAGATTGAAATTTGCAACACAAGGATGGCACCTTCCCCTTTGTGGACTCAATTTCTTCTTTTTTTTTTTTTTTCAATTTTAAAGACAAAAGAATGTAGACATGTAAACCAGAATAACACTAAAACAATACAGGAAATACAAAATTGTAGAGAAGATAGTAGGGAATTAGCACTGGATGCTGTATTACATAATGTTATCTTCACATTTGTTACTCAGTTATACAGATGATGGCTCATTCGATTAATCAGTTTTCTACACCCTCATCGCCGTTGTTCTACCACCCAATCAGTCATCTTCCCTCTGATAATAACTGTACTTTTGGGTTTATTTACTCCCTCGGACTCAGCTTGGGAAGAGACATGGCTGCTTGAAATTATGCTGTAACATATATGGGCATATACAAATTGCTATGGCAGGAGGTGGAAAAGCACCCATGCTCGATGACAGTAGATAGGCAGGGAACCAGGTTCACTATGGTCAAGCTCCCATTGATAAGCCCTCAAGGCCATCAGGGGTCCAGTCGAGTCAGCGGGGTTCCCCAGTGAACCACCAGGCTTCGCCTGGATGCATCACATCTGGAGGTCCAGTGGACTCCTCAGGGTCACCCAAGTAGACGGCCGGGCTCCGACCTGGCAAGGCTCTGCCAGGAGCCTGGTCAGTTCCACAGGGTCGCCCCCAGCAGACTGGCTGGCTCCGCCCTGTTGCCACACTGCCGGGGACCCGCCCGGTCGTGTGGACTCAGTTTCTTAAGAAAAAAACTAATACTGGAGGTTTCTGAGAGAAAATGTAAAAGTAATTTCATTTTGTGAAATGTGAAGGAGGGTTAAGCTTAAAAGGCTGGGAGAAATAAATCTCTTTTATGCTCCTTTCTTGCAGAATCCAAGCTGTATTGTTTTTTAAAGAATGGTAAACTAAAACAGTGTATGCTTTTGCTAACCTGCCAGAGTTGCAGTCTTTTGACCATATATTTTCAGAAAAACAAAACATACACTTTTGTGAAATAAGGAAGTACACTCTACTGTTTGAGAATGAAGGATAGTTAATGATAGCTTAGAAAGTGCTGTGCATGGAATGGTTGATACATTGTGTCAACTTGAGAAGTTGAGAAGTTTAACAAAGTGACTCAACAGGGGCCCGGGGGTCCTCACTCTGTGAACATCCTCATCCTGTACAAGAGGAGGGCACAGAGATGGTGTGAGTGCTGCACCCACCCTGGAGGTGGTAGCCTCTCACAACATAAGGGAGGAAAAGAGGCGTGCTCTTCCCCCCTTTCTACTCTTGTTGCTTTTGCTGTCTTTTGCCACCTTGAACTGTTGCCCCTATGCCCTACTGCCTGCCTTAGAGCCAGCTGCTTATGGGCTGAAACCTCCACAAACTGTGAGCTAAGTAAACCTTTCCTTCTTTAAATTTGGGCAGTGGGTATTTTGTCTTAGCAATGAAAGAAGAGTAACCAAGACACATGTCAAAAATTAAAAAATTATGACTTGATAAAGTTTTAAGAGTTGGATGTGGTAGCATGTAACTTGTACTTAAAGTCACTTGTGAGGCTGAGCCAGGAAGAGCTTCAGTGTGAGACCCTCCTGGCCTACATAGTGCGACCTCTCAAAAAGTGTAGAAAGTTTTCCTCCCTTTCCTAACTGTCATTTTGTCTTTACTCTTTGGCATGAAAGAGTTCTTCAGGTCTATATAGTTATTTAACTATTGGATTTCTTGTTTCTCAGTTGGCTTTTTCTGAATGTGCAGAGCCAGGGCCTGCATGGTGGCACTTGCAGTACCCACAGGAAGCAGGCTGTCTAGCCTACAAGAGACTGCTGTGGAGAAGAAGGACTGTAGCTTTTGGCAAAGGGAGTCACTTCTATAGTCAGTCTCTGATCACTTCTGCAGTCATCTGCTAGCCATGTAATCTGCTCTTACTGTTCCCTGTGGGAGAAAAAGACTATCCCCATGCCACAAAAGGCAAGAAATAAATATTGGTTGTCTGGGAAGTATGTCAGTATCCCTCGTGGGACACCAGGTGGGGGAGAGAGCTCAGAATCAAAAGGTATCTGATATCAAGTTATTACAGGGCCAGTGATTGTCAATGTGGTGGAACAGGCCACACTTCTGTTAGGTTTGTGAGCCCCCTAAAATTGATCCAACAGTAAAGAGTGTTTTTATTAATACTATGTATTTGATGGAGGATCGTGCTGTGATGCCTTTGGTAGACCTTGGCCTAGGACTCAGGCACTTTCTCTAGCTACTGATCAGAAACTCATAATCTAATGATGCTCATCAGTTTTCAACTTTGGAGGCATAAGGTGGGCACAAAGGTCAGAGCCCACAGCGAACTGTGCGATACCCACTTTGGAAATGGCCTCCGTTAATTTTCTAGGAATTGTCACCAGAACTGGTTCTTGGCAGGAGGCAGATAGCTGGTCAGTTTTACCAGGATTCTTTTACCTCCCAGTCCACAGTGTCCCGGAAGAGAAACAGATTCATTATTGGCGGTTATTGGCAAATGTTCCCTAAGGGTGACTTTGAAAGCTGTTACCCAGCTAAATGTCATACTCCAAGCCGGGGGTGGCAAACCTGTAGCACATTGCCCCAGCTGGCTGTTTATTATTGAAAGCTGTAAAGGTTTCGCCATGACTGTCTAAGCATTCTAGGAGCTAAAAGCAAGGGAGCCTATCCCAGGATGCAGTGGCTCTCCTGAGGTGAGCTGAGTAAGGCCACTGATGCCCCGGTTTTCAAGGGGTAGAAACTGGAAAGAGCAGTTCTCACCCTGTCTTGTTTCTTCTTTATCTGCAGAGCCTAACATAGAATCTGGAATGTCACACCTACTTGGGGCAAGTCACTGGAAGGAAGGACACTGGAGGTGTTAACCACCTTGTTCCTTTATGGTCGGAAGCCCTGCAGGGAACTTAAGGCCCTAATGGGGAATAGTTTATTCCGGAGTGAAAACATGAGCTAATGCCAGTCACCTCCCTCTGAAGTCAGTTCTGTCAGGCAGCCAGCTGGGAATCCTAGTTTTGTGGGTAGTGAAATGGCCCTGATGCAGGACCTCAGGGAAGGAGGGAATGGCCTGAAGGGCTTGGTGTAAAAAATACCTTCACTCTGACCCCTGAGCAAAAAGAGCAGAAAACCTATGTAGTTCTTTTCTGAGGAGTGTGTGGCTTCTCTTGGAACTCTCCTGCAGTTTAAGTCAGCTCAAGAGGGATTCCCGTGTCAGTCTGAGCTGAATAGTCTTTCAAAGCCGATGGTATGCATCGTTTGAGTCTTCCCTATCTAGCTCCAGCCATGGGCTCTGGTGGTGGAAAGCCCACCCCTCATTACATCTGTTCTGAGGGAGGGGTGGTGGAGTTTGGTGCTGTGTGACGCTCTGCACCCAGCAGCTACCAAAAGTATAATTACTCCCATGACCCCTCTGCTGTCTAGCCCAGTTCTCTTCTACTTATAAAGTATCAGCCAGATCTTTAGGATCTGACTTCATCTCTGGGAGGTGGAGGCCACAGTAAGAGGTAGAGTCTGACAAATAGCAGACCCCAGTAGGGTTGTGGCCCAAGGGTGGCTCCCCTGGGCCCCTGGTTCAGGTACCCTTTAGGAAGAAATTTCTTAGCATTAGAAAAAGGTTAAAGGGAGCCCAAATCTGTTCCCCAAATTAAAATCTAGATCTATGAGCCTTAAGAGCTCTAAGGAGTTTTTGGACACATAAAAGTTACACAGTGTAGGAAACATCTGCAGCTTGGGAGTTATATCACAAGGTTTTGGCTGGGTCTGTAGATACTGTCCACCTCATAGGCAGCAGTTTCAAAGGGGCTTACGAGAAAACATAGTGGGGAGGTCAGGAAAGCTTGTCACTCAGGATTGTCCCTCCAAGGTGTCAGGAAGATTGAAGCCATGAAATGGCTCAGCTAATGAAAGATCCACCTCCAGCCTAGCACCATCCTCTTGAATGGTGTATAGGATGACCAATGTTAATTTTTCTTAAAAAGGTGATGTGAAGAGTAATAGTGTTATAGGCAGCTGAGTTAGATAGAAATATTATAGGCAGACAGACAGGGCCGGGCCCTCGAAGGAGCCAGCAGACCTCGAAGGAGCCAGCAGACCTGTGGGCCAGACCTCAAGACAAAAGGTGCTGAGCGGATGCGCCCACTTATCTCCCTAGGTGTAAAACATAGGGATTGATATTCTAAATAAGTAACAACCGCCTTCTGAAAAGCCAGGAAGAGTCATTAGCCCGACCCCCACAGGAAAAGCCCCTGATCTGTATTCATGCCCGCTTGCTACGTGACTCGCTTCCCCATTTGATCTCAGTCCACTCAGTCTTACTTGGACAATTATGCCTGTAATCTTATTGGTGGACCATAGTGTTGTCCATTTCCCCTACCTTGGACCCGCCTCACCTCATGGTTTTTCCCTATAAAGTCCCTGGAAAAAACAGAGTCGGGGGCAACCCACTCGGGCCCCCCTTCTGTCCCTCTCTTGGACAGAAGCTTTCTTTCTCTCAATAAATATATTCTGCTCTTAACCTCCGTTGTTCCTAAAATTCATTCTTCGGTTTTAGAGAACACGAACTTGTCTGATATCATTCAGGTTGGGATATTTATTTTCCTGTATCAATAGTAAAGGAAGGGGACATTAGATGGGATTGAAGCATTAGAAATTATAGGTTTGCCTAAAGAGAGAAAACGAAATAAAAAACTTTGGGGAATATAGTACTTTATGGAAAACCACAGGATGGCAATCTTGTTTATTGATTTATTATTTTCCTTTAATATCTTTTGGAACAATTTTACTATGTCAGTAACTGCTAGAAAACTCTAGGTGTAAATACGGAATAGGACACACCAGCTTCCTCCTTGGTTTTGCTTACATTCTGTTCCAGGATAGTAACAAGTAAATAAAGTAGTACCATAGAGTAATAGTATTCTGGAGGAAACAGTAGAGGGTAGAGTGATAAAAGCGTGACTTGGGGAGCTATTTCAGCTTCACTGTACAGGGAAGGTCTCCAAAAGGTGATCATTAAGATGATGAGAAGATACCAGTGGTGTCAGGCCTCTTAAAGTGGTAAGCTAAATTACCCAGATCAGCGTTTTCACTGACATTAATGAAATGTACTGGATAAAGTGCACTTTTAAGTGCATTAAAAACACAAGTACTGAAAAGATAGCCACTTTATACCTGACAGCCTGTAACCAGATAGGGACTAAAGAATGCTGCTAAATGCTAAACAAAAAAGGAAAACAAAATTCCAAGATTCTAAAAAGTAACAGAAGTATGGCCATAGACTGCCTTTCGTATGTATTTGCATCTAGGTAGTATATAACCCAACTTGACTGAAGATGATCCAATCTGTAGTGTCCTACCTAAAGCAGGTATTTGCCTTCAGTGAGCTACAGTTACATTTTCAGTTAAGTAAAGGTAACAGTGCGTATGAAGAAGCAGACAACTAAATCAGAATCAGCAAGAACAGATGCAGAATCAGAACTCCATACAGATTTCAGATAGTGAAATTATTAGACACGGGTTTATTAGTACATGTGCTGCCGAAGCAAGCACTAGACACAGGTTTAAAACAACTGGTTATAAATTATGAAGCACATGAAAATATCTGCAAGGAAATTATAAAAAGTAGCAGATTGAGGAACCAGACAAAATTTTTAGAAATGAAAACCACATTAGCCAATTGAATGAGCCTGACTGATTCTGCATGTGTTGAATAGATTGTATCAAATGAGTCCTGGTGCTAAAACAGATTATAGAAGTTGGAACATATTTATAAAATTTGGAGCAGTGAACCTGATGGGCTATGACGGTTTAGAAAAGAGAAGCTCATAAAGTGATCTCCCATGTTCATTTTGGCTTTTTCCTTCAAGGAATTTTCCAGGCTGAGTGCTGGATGAAGCCCAAGTAGAAAGAGTAGTTTTATGTGGGTAAGGACTCTGGAGAGGCTATGAACTAAGGCCAAACCCTAGAGGATTTGGTGCACCTAACACCTACATGTAAATTCTTCAAGTGTGGTAGAGGACCAGGCCCACAGCAGCCTTGGATACAGATTAGAATTCAAGTCCCTCAAAACTAGTCAGTAGCACACTGAAGTCATTATCTAAAAAGTGTATATTCACCCATGTATAACTGTTTTGTTTATAAGATCTAAAGATGAAAGAATTTGTTTAAAGAAACATAGTAATAAGAAAATGCTAGGACTGTGAACTTTTTAAAACTATATGGAGGAGTTAAGCAATGTCCTCAGGGCAAATATTGTCTGATGTTTTAGAGATAAAATTATGAAAGTAAATATCCACTGTAGGTCCATTATCAGGATGAACGAATGCATGATCCTTACTAACTTTTCCTTTCTTTACTGGGAATTGAACATGGGCTTTGTGCATGCGAGGCAGTTGCTAGGTGAGTGCTCTAACACTGAGCTACATTCCCTGGACTTTTTATTTGTTTTACCACGTTAGTAGAGGACATAAAAGCACAGAGCTGAAGGTATCCTTTTGTTACAGCAGTGGACTTCGTGACTTAGACAAGCATATTTGAAAAGGTACTTTAAAAATAATTCTCAGAAATAGCTCTGTTAAAGTCATCTCTGTGTTTTTATCTTGCTGAAGATTTTCAATATGTCTTTGCTTTTGAGTACAACTAACATTTAAATGTTACAGGAAATTTGATGTAAGTACTAAAATGTCCTTAGGATTGACCAGCATAGTTAATGCATGACCAAGTGCATTCAGAATCCACAGGAACATACAGAACACAAGAGCATATTCTTTGTAGATCAGTGAATTTTCTTCAGAGCTATTTCTGAGAATTATTTTTAAAGTACCTTTTCAAATATGCTTGTCTAAGTCAATAAGTCAATTGCTGTAGTAAGTTTCCAGGCAATAAATAAAGCAAAACCCTAAACAAATTGTTGTCTGAAGTGACATAATGTCTTTGTGTTCTTTATTCACAATAGTTTTGCTACAGAAGCACAAGTCATCCTTTTCTCATAGAATTAATTTTAAGTTTTGATTTAATAAGATGATTTTATAAGGTTTCAGATCTTAAATTTCCTTGGCCTTCTTTCTCCATACATACATATATACAGATATAATAGATTTTTTTAAATGTTAAGGCCCTTTCAATCAGAATTTATCTTTATTTTTGCTATTAAATTCTTCAGTGAAACTCACAAAATTTAATACTTTACCACTTCTTTACAATCTAATTTCAAGGCAAGTTTTTAGAAATTCATCTAAAACCTCACTATGTAAACTGGTCTATGGACTAGAATTCTATGCACATTATTTGTGAGATTATTAGGTAACAGAATCTTGGGTCCCACCCAAGACTGGTCCATAGTTCACATTTTAATAAACTCAAGTGATTGATGTACATGTTAAAATTTGAAAGCATTGATCTAAATCTGTAAAAGCTTGTTTCCTAGGGCTTATATTTAATCTAACTCTTAAAGAGAAAGCTCTGTGCTTTAGAAAATATGCAGCACATGATTGAAGAAGTTATTTTTAAAGGTTTTATGGAATTGGAATGTCTGTACTTTTTAGAAAACAATACCGATTTCCTTTCATTTGCTATGTCAGTTGTGCCCCTTTCTCTTTTGGTTTATCTAATCTAGGCTTACATCCTTAGCTTTCAGCTCTTTGATGTAGTTTTTTTTTTTTAAACCAAAAGTTGCGACTTTTGGGTTCTTGTATTTATGGCATTCATCATGCCCCATGTAGGATATATCATCATTCTTTTCAAAACTCCGTCTTCCAATCCTTATGTTAATCATATATGTAAGACATACATATGTAGAGTTTGGGCTTTACCTGCCTGTGTGAGTGTGGGAGTATATGTGGCCCCAATCCTGAGGGCTCTGTGGATCCCAGTCCAGGGTAGAATGGGTCTTTTGTAAGTGATGGGCCATTTAAAGAAAAATCTCTGCCAAATGTGGTGGTGCACATCTGTAATTCCAGTGCTTGGGAGAATGAGGCAGGAGGATCGTTGTAAGTTCAAGACCAGCCTGCATAGTTGAGACCCTGTCTCAAAAAAAAAAAAGAAGAATCTGTGCAAAGAGAACATATGATGTATATGTATAATGTAAAAGAAAAAAATTTTTTCCAGCAATATTGGCTGTGGACTGAGAGTGAATACTAAAGGTGCTGTAGAGCTTTAAGTACTTCAGAAAACATTTAGAGTTAAGTGAGACTTAGAAACCACATAGTCCGCTCTCTCAACCACTAGAGAAATGTATTCAGTGTCTTTTTTTTAATACCATTTTTGACACACCAGCATCAGTGTTTCCTGAAGTTCTAGAAATGACAAAATTAGTAAAGGACGATCTATTTCATGTTTAAGTAATTCTCATTATTGGGAGTAATTAGTTGAAGTAAAATCCCTTGTATTTTCATTAGGTGGTCTTAGTTTTGACTTGTAAAGTTAAAAACGTAAGCCTAATCTACGTTTCCACAGGATGGCAGTTGATACATTTCAAGATAGTTATCATGTCCCTTTGGTATTTTTTTTCCCCTTTGTACTAGTATTTTTTAAAGTTGTTATCTTTTGCTATAAATCTCACAATCAGAAGGATCATCCAAGCATGAATTCTCACTTGCTAAAAGAAGCCAACTCCTCTTTTCTATATTTTGGCTTTGTCATTTTACTTTATTTAGCTTTTTATGTTTTATAGCTTGATGGCCTGAGAACTTATGTGAGATACCTGATCCTGTAGTTGCCTAAATGTTGAAACAAGTCATTCCCAGTACGTATATAAGCAAAGAAAATATTTCAGTCCGTTTTTTTGTGTATTTAAAAATTTGATTCTCACTGGGCATGGTGATGCATCATGTAATCCTAGCTCTCGAGAGGCAGGAGGATTGCCATGTGTTCAAGGCCAGCTGGGCTATGTAGAGAGACCCCTGTCTCAAAAAAATAAAAACTTAAAAGTTGATTCTTAAAGCATATTTAGTAATATAATAAACATTAAGGCATAGCCATTAAAAATTAACTGCAGTAAAAGATAAAACAATGATACTAGAAGGGATTAAATAATTTCAGTGATTGACACCTTTGGCAATAGAAGGACACTGTAAACACAGTCATGTAGCAGTTGTGGGTTCAGTGATTAAAGGTTAAATGACTGTACTTTGTTACACTAAGATAAACACTTCTATAAAGAGAGAAATCTTAAGGAAAAGTACACTAACAAGGAAAAGACAGAAACAGAATGACAGATATTTGCCTATACATTTGCCTCTGATGTTTTTGTAGCTCACTTATAGATCGTGCAGTAAGAGTAAGGTAAATAGTTTTCATTTTCTTCCACTGTAAATCTTTACTTTTTGGAGACATGAATATTCAGAGGGCTTTTGTAACATGTTTAAGAGATTCTCTATTATTAGGTGAACTTAGGCGCTCTTAAAAAATAAGGTCTCATATACCAGTTTTCGTCTAATGATACAAAATTAGTGTATTTGGAAGGATTTTTCACTGATGAAGTAATATTTTAGTGGGATTTTTTAAAGAGTGAGTATAATTTTAGAAAAACAGATATTAATGGTTGCCAGTTATGTAAATGATGGAGATTACATTTTTACCTTTACTTCTTCCATGTAAGGAAAATACTGTTACATATTTGGAGAACATAGCATATTTTCAGAACTATATTACTCGTGTAATTAAAATGTTTTCATAGTATTTTAAGTATAACAGGAGACATTCTTGTTTATCTTTTGGGTAATAGGATATGTTCTTATTTAACAGACAAAATTCTGTATATAAACATTTTATGAAATTCTTGAAACCCAACCAGCGGGTTTTGTAATAGGCCATATAGCATTTCAGTGAGATTTAAAAGAAATACTGGTTTTCTTGTAATATTTTCTATTGTCTTAAAGTACACCAGTAAAGCCTAGGGATAGTAGTGAATTAATGAGAAGTTACAGCTGATAGTTATAGCTTGCTGCAAGGTACTTAGGGGAAACATTTCATAATGCTGTAAGCCACAGGAGTTGCTGAGCTAGCTTACTATTACAGCACAACTAAAATGTACAGGGACTCCTTAAATAAAGACAAAATAAGTAACTCACACAAGAGCATTTATAGTCAACAGTGGTGTACATATATACACAGTGCCTGCCACTTGATTGATGAGGCCTATTACCATAAGATTATACTTATTAAAGGGAATACATCAGTAATTATATGCACAAATGATTATAGATTTTAGTTAATTAGAATATGCAAGATGAAAATTCTGAATGAAGTGAATTGAATCATTTCCTACATTGACTTATTCAATGAGAAATTATTAAAGCATTACAACTTAAAGGTAAGTCATGGGTATAGCTCAGCAGAATAAGCACCTGCCTGGCAAGCCCAAAGTCTTGAGTTTGATTCCTGGTACCAGAAATAAAAAAGATAAGTCATGGTGTATTCTTTTGGGATTCTTTTTTTTTTTTTGGACTAGGGTCTCACAGAGCCCCTAAGTTGCACATGCTGGGCTCAGATTTGTGGTACACTTCCTCAGCTCCCAGAGTGTTAGCATTACAGGACTGGGCCACCATGCCCTGCCTTAATCCCTTTATCAGCAATAATTGTTGTTCAGTAGCAACTTCTGAATTAAAGACATGTTATTATTTACATTTATAAGTCTCTTAATCCTTTTATTGTATGGTTACTAGTGCTTTTCTTCTTTACGGTATTGATTGAGTAAAATAATAACGTAATGGAAGAGAAGACATTGGCGCTTTTAAACAAAGTGGGTGATGCTCTCTGTTGCAGTAGGACAAAGAGTTGAATTCTTTTTTAACAATAGCATAAGAGTTTATTGGTCAACAAATTATGAATGAATCATACCTAAATAACTTCTTGATCTCGTTCCTTGAGCCTCACCTTCACACTAGAAGCTAATGGAAGTTTTTTGAAAACTTAGATTCATTAGACTATTTTTGAGGTGAGGTCTCACTGTGTAATACAATGCAGGCGGGCTTGAACTTGCTTATGTAGTCCAGGCTGGCCTCAAACTTATGGGGACCCTTCTGCCCCATAAGTGCTAGAATTACAGGGGTGAGTCACCACACTCAGCTCCTGAGACCACTTGTTCTAGCTTAATTTTTAAAGATTATGATCTAGAATCTACTTTTATATACATACCCTCTCACACAAATTCATTAAGTACTAAGGGGTGTGGGGGGTGTATTTTCTACCTGTGCTTAAATTTTGTGGTCCTCGGCTTCCCAACACAAGAATAAAAATGTCTTCCAAATATTTAATGTTTAGATCCTGCCATAATTCCTACACTGATTGACTTGGGCACATAGGTATTATAAAATATGCACAGAAGTACATAAACTCAAGCACTATACACTGCCAATGTCACAAGGCTGGTTAAAACACGAAGAAGATGAAAAGAAATATTTTCTTTTTTTTTTTTTTTAGTTCATATCTGCTATTTTCTGTTTTTCGTCTTCAGATAATTGGCTCTCCTCTGACATCTCTAGCACACAGCTGTACAGTAGTTTTCCCATATAGAGTCTGCTCCATAATGTACAGCTTTACAGTACTTCAGTGTGTTATAGTGTAACACATTTTATCATTTGTGCACAGCGCTAATGCACTACCTGCTTAGAGTCCATTTCCTCATTTCTCTTTCATTTAAACGTAATACCATCTCATTTGCCTTTAGGTGCACTTAGGATTTTCTTGATATTCCTTTGTAGTTGTTTAAAATGTTAACAATCTCAATTATGTTATATTTATTTTCAGCAGGAGTTGTATGAATCATTGTCTTCTAACCTTATTTGCAAAATTAGTTTAAGGAAAATTACATATTTAAATTGTAACATAACCAAAAAAGGTACTCAGAATTCTAAGTTGTGGGAAAAAAATTATAATAGAAAGAAAATGACTTAAATTAGACCATTTGATCTTATTGTAGGTCTAATCTTCTAGAGAAATGATTTAAGTGGGTTGTCTCCTGTGTCAAATCTCAGCGAAGCTCAATCTAAGTTACTGAAATCTCTGAAAATAATAATCATCTAACTAAACTAAAACCAGAGTAAAACAAGTTAAAATCTAATGGGGAAATCTGTCTCATTATTTTTCTTTTACAACTCATGTTCTTAAAACAAAATAATATATATGTTGAAAGACACAATACCATTAGTTAATGGCTCATATTTGGAGGTTGATAAATTATATCTAGCACTTAAGCAGAAATGAAGACTGATTGCTAATGCTATGTTTTGGCAAAAAAATTTAAGATTTAAAATATAATTGCTGAGTAAAAATGACATATTAGTGCTTTATTTAATTGCATTTACTCCACTATCAGTTATTCCAGAATCTTCAGCACAGTTCAAGTGAGTTTTCTAAACTAAGCAGCCAGGTTAACCTTTTAGTACAATTCATAAGTTAGTGTTTTGGAAAGGGTTCATAAGTTAGTGTTTTGAAAAGGGTTTTAGGGTGGCCAGTGGGGGTGAATATGTATCTCAAAGGTAGAGCCTGTGCTTAGCAGGCAGGAGGTCCCGGGTTCAACCTCAGCACCAGAAAGTGACGGTGGTGATGAGCGGGAGGAGGAGGAGAAGGACGAGGAGGGGGAGGAGGAGGAGGAGGAGGATAACAAACGGTGTGGCAAGTAGGTTAATGTAGTAGGAAAAAATACCAGATAAACTCTTAAAGACTTTGAGAGAATATCATGACTTTATGTTTGATTTGGCAAGCCCTGTAATGGTAAAATCCCTCATAGCTAGTATTTTTAAAATATTAAAATCTAGACGCTAATTCTCTAAATGGCAAATAAAAGTTCAGAACGCATTAGAGGTGAAAAAATTACTGTGTATAATATTGCTATAGTCCATGTGGCTACTACTCCCTCTGCTCTATGTAGTGTGTATTATGTGTTTGCCTTTCTGCCACCCCCAATCCGTATGTAACACAAAAAATGGGATTGTTCACCTTCTGTAATCTTTGGAAATTAGTAGGCAAAAACACAGAACTAAGAGTGCAAATTAAACACAATCTTACACATTAGTGGGACGTCTAAGAAAATGGATTTGAATGGCCTTGCTGTTAACAGTAGTCTCCTGACATGCAGTGAGGGCGATACATACAGACCTGGAAATGAACTGTAATTTCAGCAGTTGCTATAATAGTTTATATGCCTTTTAACAGTTTTAATGTCTCTACAATGTTGGGCATCTCTCCCATTCTGAAGAGCAGGGTATATTAGCTTTTGCTAAATTGCAATAGGAGACAACTCCAAAATTTCAGTGGCTTATTTCCATATAATGTACGTAATACTTTGTGAATCTGCTGTGGCACTGCTCCATGCCCTCACTATTTTGGGACCCTGGCTGAAGAAGGGGGAAAAGTAATGGTAAACCTTGTATGATGCCCTTAAAGCTTCTCCTCAGAAGTAGAGGGTGGCTCCTCATTTCACTGGTAAATGTCAGTCAGATGAATGGTATTTCATGTCTTGGTTACTTTTTTCTTGTTGCTGAGACAAAATACCCAATGCCCAAAATGAAGGAAGGAAAGGGTTATTTAGCTTACAATTGGTGAGGTTTCAGTCCAGAGTTGGCTGGTTGTGAGGCAGAGTGGCACATGGCAGAGGGCAACAGTTCATGGCAGCAGAACAGAACAAAAACAGCAAGAGCAAAAAGGAGGAGTGGCGACTAGCAGCTTCTTTCCCTCCCTTATGTATACAAGCTATCCGCCCTAAGGTGGGTATAGCTCTCATACCCATAATCCTAGTACTGGATCATGGATCAGTCATAAACTCTAAGAGCCACCCCATAACTGCATGAGGATTTGGGGGGACATGCAGACACAAACCATGACATTTCGTATGAATAGACCCCAGAAGGGAGGGGCAACATATTAGGACCTTACGCAACCTGTGACAGGAGTAGACACTTCTCCCATCTCTCACCGGCGCTACTTTTATCCTTACTCTTTGTTAGCAAGAAGTGCAGAGTAGGATTTAAAAAAAAAAATTTAGTATTTCGTGTTTCTTGATTTTTTTCCTTAATTACTATTTATGTACAGTAGAATAGGAAAAAGTAACATTAAAATCAGTGTCACTGGGGAATGTAGGACGATTATTAGCTTATATTGCATATCATGTCATTTGTAGCTATTTATGACTTTTAGCTACTACAAAAAAAGTTGGCAGTAATGTAGGAAAAATTTATCATCTCTCTTATATAGAGCACCGGTGTGGTGATATTAAGGGACTAATAGAAAAATGTAGAACTACAAATTAAACACGTTTATATCTAATGTTAAGTATTTTCATAAGTAGGCTAAAACTAGATGTTCTGTTCTTATGTTCACATGGCTAGAAATTTGAAGTATTTTAAGTATCAAATCTTTTATAGTAAGATTTTTAAAAACTTTATCTAAAATGCAGTGAAAGCACTTAAAATAGACTTCCATTCTTTAATTTTGATAAAAGTAATATACATTATACATCATATTCTTTCTGTTGGTTATTTGGGGGGGTCCTTTCCTTCCCTTTCCCCTCCCCTCCCCCTTTTTCTTTTCTTTTTCCCTCTTTGGATTTTCGGGACAGGGTCTCACTTATGTAGCCCAGGTTGGCCTCAAACTCACAGCAATCCTTCTGCCTCAGCCTCCCAAGGGGCTGAGGTCATCATAGGTGTGTGCTACCACACCTGGCAAAGGTATTTGTTTTTGTATTACCTTCCAAAAGCTAAACTTAATTCTGCATGTACTACAAGTTCTTACTTAGTGGAAATAGTAGAAATGTGACCATGTGAACTGACCTCCATGTATTGTATATGTATCTTAACAAAACATTCTACCAGGCCCCAATCACAAAGAGGGTGTATTTACATAATGCTAATCAACCATTTGTTCTTAGCTTTTGTAAAAAGAGCAGTACTTAAATTTTAGCAAGTATACATACATGTCACACAAATTTAGCAATCAGGTACTAAAATATAAATCATTGTATCCCATAAATTGCTGAGAGTAATTATAAATTCTTTTTTTAAAAAAGTGTATCTCATAGTACATCTCAGCATATTTAGGGTTCCTACTTTATTTGTAGCTCATGGACTTTATTTAGCAACAGAATACTAATCTACAATTCTTCGTTTAGTTATTTTCCCTTACCTAATTTGGATACTCTGAATTTATTTTGTGTCTGAGAAGTTATTTTTGAATTTTGCTGACTTTGTATTTATCTGATATAAAATCAATGAATATATTTGGAAAGGTATAGTTTTTCCCAAGGGCTCTAAAAAGTAAAACCATTCACTCATTAAGCAGACTCTTAATTCCTTTTGAGGTGTTGCATCATTGCCTAGGTAATGGGTCTTCTTACCTATGCATATTTCAGTCTCTGGAGATAGACAGCAAATGTACATTATAAGTGAGGTTTTTGATGATTTTGTATACTATAGATCCAGCTTTCATTTCAGTTATAAACTATTTTTGGAATTTAGTATAATTATGGCCTCAGACTGTGTGGACTTCTTTTCACTAACTTATTAAGAACTTGCCAAAAAAAAGGGGGGGGGCTGGGGATATAGCTCAGTGGAATAAGCGCTTGCCTAGCAAGCGCAGGGTCCTGAGTTTGATCCCCAGTACCGAAAAAGAAAAAAGAACTTGCCAGTGCTAGCTGTGAGACAGTATCATCACATCCAGCCAGTTTTCAGTATATTTCTCTCCCTATTGTAAAGGGAGAAAGTCGTTTTCTCTTCTGCACAAAATAATGCAATTCTGTGCTCACGTCATCCCAACAGTCACTCCAGCAAAGCCTAAGGGATAACTCCTGCGTGTACAGTTACTGGGGACTTGAATTTGATTTGGTTCAGATTTTCCAAGCTCCCCTTCTGTCTGTCTTTCATTAAAACCAAATGGTGCTTTTCTTCTTGAGTAGACTTGTAGGCAGATTGGTCAGATTCGAGATTTTAAAAAATGGTCTCAGGATATTAGAAATAGGAAACAATGTAGGGGACTATCGTCAGAATAAACCTGAATAAGCTGCACTTATATAGCTTTTTTCCTCTGTGGGGGAGGGTGCACTGGGAGTCGAACCCAGGGCCTTGTGCTGAGCAAGGAGTCGATGAGCTTACATACATGCTCAGTCCTTTCTGTTTTTAGTTTGAAATAGCACCTCCCTAAATTGCCCATGTTATCTTGAACTTGGGATCCTCCTACCTCAGTCTGCCAAGTACCTGGGATTATAATTGTGTGCCACTATATCCAGTTTTTCTGTTTTTTGTTTTTCTACAAATCTTTAATGGCTTTAGTTAATATATCACCAACACATTTCAAAAGCAATGGTTATAAATGCTGGATTTGGTTCTCAAATGACTGAAGCAGAATTGTTGGCTGAGTTCATCTGATCGCTCTGAAATGCAGTTACTGAGTGACAGCTCTGGTTTTACACCCTTCCAGAACAGTATCGAGTCAACCCAAAATATTTGTGGAAATTAGAATTGTTTCAATTAATTATATTTGAATTCATTTTATTTTTAAATATTATTTTTTAACTTAATGTTTAAATAACTTGAAACAGCTTACCAGGGCAATAAAAGAAAACTAGACTATAGAAAAATACTAGAGTTAGATACAGAAGCAGGGAAAAAAAACGCATGAACCATAAACGCCAAAGTATTTATCACCGATGGCAGTAAGAAAACAAAAATGATATCCAGAAAAATTTTAATGGCTTTCATGTTTCATTAATATTTTGTTGTTTTAAGGCAGGATCTCACTAAAGACTGGCCTTGAAATCACTGTACCTCCCAGGCTGGCTTCAAGCTTGCAGTTCTGCTGCCTCAGCCTCTGGGTGCTATTAATACAGATGTGTGCCATCATGTCTGGCCGGCTTTTTACATTATTGTCTTAAAAATTTTATGCTATGTTGCCACCACATACTTGCTGCCTAATGAGTTCAAGAAACTTTGGGTTCTAGGTTGTGGAGTTAGAAAATGCTGTGATATGGTTCATAGTATGAGAATGCAAGACCTTTTTCTTAGTTATATTTGGTGATATTTAAGTTACATTTGTGAGGAGGTGCAGTATAGAATATACATTGATGTGTTATAAGAAACATGATGAGGTGGTAGGTAAAATCTTAGTTTAGCTAGAGCATAATGTGCTAAAGACTTGTAAATTTTACCTTTACTATTCAGTAAACAGAAGTGATAATTCTATTAATATTTTCTGTGTGAAATAATAAAGATGTCCAGATGGCTGAGATTATCTGAGTCATAAAATAATGGAGTTCATGGACTACATTAGAAATTAGAAATATATGAATATTCTGTATTGCTATTTCCAAGCTGCTGATAGGATAGAACTGTAATTCTTTTTAGCTATAAATAACATCTGGCTTTATAGTGAACAGTGCTTTCTTACACGCATTGTCCCATGTAATAAAACATTCAATGTAAGGAAGGGTTTTCTTAATGAGGTAAACCATGACAGCACGTAAGATTTGATGTTATCCAGCTGGCTGATAGGTAGCACTGTTCTCAGTAAGTCAAATTCTGTAGTAATTCTTGGCTTAAATGCTAACATAACGGTTGCTTCTAACAATTCCACAGGAGACTTACTTTCCTCATGCAAAACACCATTCAGGATCTGGGATATCAGTTCTGTCTCTTCTCTCCTGTCCTGCTACACCTCTGCTCTATCTGTGGTTACCTGCAGAGTAGACGTGAACATCAATCTCCTTTCACATGTACAACTCTGACATTTTTAATTGTATGAATGCTTTATTTACATATTCTAATTTCTTAATATAAACCTGAAAGAGTCTTTACATTGTTAGTAACCCTTTTGAAGTTGCATCTGTTTACAATTTTTTTCTTTTGTAATATGTACATTTAAGTTCTAGCAACTAGAAACCTAATATTGGCCAACCTATATCAAACAAGCTTTTTGTCTTTCCCCAAACTTAATCTATAGATAGCACCCTAAAACTCATTACCAACATAGTATTCCCCCACTTTTTTATTACTTGAAAACACATGCATGAGGTCTACCACCTTAACAAATTTTATGTGTATTGTTAAGTATAACCACAATGCTGTATAGGTCTCTAGAACTTGGTCCTGCATGACTGAAACTCTGTGTTTATGTAACTCCTCATTCCTGCCTGCCTGCCCATGACAACCACCATTCTACTGGGCTTCTATAAATTTGACCATTTTAGATCCCCTATGTAATAGGTACCAGGATATTGCTCCCTTTGAGTCCACCTTACTTCACTTAGCATAATACCCTCCAGTTTTATCCATGTTGTCAAAAGTGGCAGAGTTTTTTTTTTTTTAAGGCTGAATAACTTTCTGTTGTATGAATTACCACTGTTTCTTTATCTTTTTGTTTGTTGGTGGATATTAAATGGCTTCCATGTCTTAACTATTATGAATAATGATGCAGTAAACCATAGTAGAGATATCTCTTTATTTTCCTTGGATGCCCAGAAGTGTCATTGCTAGGTCATGTGAGAGATTTCTATGAAATATTTTTGAAGAACCTTCATACTGTTTTCCTTCCATAGTAGCTATAAAGTGAAATCACTGTTCCTATTTCATTGTGCATTGTGGATAGCTTGCCTTTTGTGCTCACCTAGGGCAGCTTCTTAACTGGATTCTGGAATTCTAAGAGAGTTACTTTAGTTCATAGATGTGGTTAAATTGATGTTTCTGTGAGGCAGAAAGGACTGGGATTTCCTATCCTTCCTTCGTATTGATGATACTCACTGTAGTGTTACCCACAAACAGTGAACATTAATGAAGCACCTACTGTATCCCAGGCTGTAGACTACAAACTTGGACCTTAAAGATAATTTGGTGTGCATGCTGCTCAGGAGGACTTCTTATGGTAGGAAAACAGACATAAATAGTAAATATATAGAAGTAAAATACGTTCTTTTATTGTCTAGATGGAAACAAATCTTTGGAACTTAATGACTAGAAAAAGGCTGCCTTTAAGGAAGTGGGATTTGAGACAGCCCTCAAAGATCCAGTAGGAATTTTAAAAGAGCATTTCAGGAGAGGGAACAATATTGAGAATGGAGGGAACTGTGTAAAATGTGTTAAGCAGGAAATAAGTGGAAATCTATTGAGGAGAAGGAAATGGGCAGATAGTTAGGGACAAGATCATTAAAGGATTCATTTGCCAAACTAAGGAGTTTAGGTTTCTATCAAGAAGTTGTCTTTATTATTGTTATTTATATGATAAAAATCAACTTTTTTTCTTTACAGAATAATTATATCTTCCTTGTGGAGTATAAATAACAATAAAGAGTACTCTTTTTAGAGAAACCATTTGCAAAATCCATTTCAGTGATGAAAGAAGTGACAGTGGCCTTATCATGAAAATGTGTAGGATTTCATGACGAAAGACTTGTGGGATGAAGCCAGGAATTGACAGATGAAAGTCAGTCTAAAGAGAGATTTAAAAGATGCAATGTGGCCTGTAGGCGAGGAAGTGGAGGATAAGAAAGCAACCAAACAGCAAGCAGAGATTGTGAAATGTCATGGGTAGAAAAGAAGCATTAGGGAAAAACCCTCAACTTTCGCTTTCCTACTCTAATTTCCAATTTTTGTAGATCATTCAAAATAAAAGAACACATACAGTGAAGTAAACTGTAAATGAAAAAGTTTTGAACCAAACTGAATTGAATTGTGTGCCTGCTAAACTCAAAAGCATTAATTTCACTATAATGCTTCCCTGCCAGGTTCCAGTCTTTAAAACTTCCTGCAAGACCTAGAACTGGGTTTTACTCCACGTACAACACTGTTACATCCTACACTTTTGGTAGAACCAAAGTTCCTCAATTACACAGAAGATTTTGAAATATTTTACTTATTTGTAATTCAAAATGTTCTCGTGAAAATTTTATTTAACTGAGTATCAACTAGAAAACTAACTGCTATTTAATAGTAATACACAGGAAAATGGTAAGAGCAATAAAGAAACTTTTCTCTCTTTTCTCTGTTCTCTGTCATCTCTGTCTTGTTGACTGAATTCCTTACCCTTTCCATGCTGCAGTTCCTTATTTACAAAATAAGGATCAAAGCACACCTGCTATGAAAGGTTGTTAAGACATTTTTGAGGAAAAATTGAGGCAAGATTGTGTCCTGATGATAACCCAGATTTTAACAAATAATAATCTTTACTAGAGAATTTAGGATATAAGAATAGTGACATTTATATAATAAACAATTGTTTAGCTTTCTTCATATTGGTTAAAAAAATTATTCCTGCTAATGAACAGCAAGTGATTCTCTGCATACACTAGAGATTCTGAATTTCCTTCATTTCAAATTGTCATCAATTTTATTATAGTTTTTATTCACTTAGTTTTCATTTTCTTTTTCCCAAATTTGGCCCCAGTATTCTTAATATCCCTTGAAAGATTTCATTGTATAAACGTGTTCTTTTTAATGTTCTTCACTCATCAGTAATAGAATTAGTGTAACACTATATTGTGATTGTATGGAACAGCCATCTGTCTTACCTAACAAAATAAGCAGAATTTAAATTATAATGTCATGTTGAGCATCTTTCTTGGGACAGATAAGAATTTTTCTTGTTTGATAACACAACATTCCCAAACCAGAGGTAGTTTATCAAAATGATGGATTTAGGTCTAAGATACATACCTTGAGGAGTTGATGCTGTAACTTGGCTCACATACGATTTTGAAGATGCAAGTGGCATACCTAGGACATATGAATTTACTTATATTTTAGTAGCCAAGGAAAATTATATTTTACAGTAGCCAAGGAAAGTCAAGTTGAAATCTCACTCAGTTCATTTTTAAGAATGTGAACAGTAACGTAATTATCAAGATGTTGCTGCAATGTCTGTGCAGTTAATTGATTCATAACTGCTTCTCATCACAGGATTATGGTGCTTGTAGTTCTTTCAGAGGTTCAAAATGAACAGTAATGCTTATTTTTCCACATTTTTTTGGTTCATTTTATAATGAGTTATCCTTTCCATCAGTATTTCAGTATTTTAGTAGCATTTCACGATTTTATCATTTCATCGTTTTATTATAGATTTTCTTATCACTCTCAACATTCCAAAATAAATTTTAGAATAGCTATACAATATGCCTTTACACAGTAGAATCTTCCTTTGGTATAACTTTTTTGTTTAGGTGTTTCTAGTTTCAAGGACATTGGAGAGGAAATGTATTTGGGTTAAAATTGCTGGTCTCCAGCTCCTTTTCCTTTTATTTTAATTTATGATTTTGAGACAGGGTCTTGCTTAGTTGCTAAATTGTCTAGGCTGTGCTTGGATTTGTGATCCTCCTGCCTCAGCATCCCATGCACTACTATAGGCTGCATTGTAATGACATCTATCATTATTAGTATGTAACGTTTCTTTTTATTAGAAAATGTCAGTAGAGCCAACTCTACGTATGTATAAAAATAATATTTCTGGCTATTAAGTCTGTTAGTTTTCTGGTTCAAGTTGAATAGGTTTTGAGTGGTCTCTCTCCTAAGGGGACTTTTACTTATAGTGTATGACTTTGAAAAACAAGGCTTTTTTCCTTCTCTCCAGAAACACGTATGTCAATTTATAATGTAAATGCCCATATGTAAGCATATAGGTAGAATGGCTGATTTAGGAAGGTAATTAGAATCCCATCTGATATGCTCTTACATTAAGTGTGTAAGAAACAGGTAACATCTTCTTCTCTAAATCCTCTCTAAATATGCAAGTTACTATGGGAATATATTCTTGGATCAAATCACCCTGATATTCCATAAAATTTCTCAGTCCTATTTTTGTGCTATCTACTTTAATTTGAAAATCATCAGAAGAGGTAGCTTTATTGTTTGTGTGGAGTATTGAACACAAACCTTTACACTGACCTACATCCCCAGCCTTTTTTTTTTTTTAGACACAGGATCTTGCTGAGTTGCTAAGTTGCCTCAGCTAAGCTTGAATTTCTGATCCTGCTGCCTCAACCTCCCGGAGTGAGGGCAGGCACCAACATGCCCAGCTTCTCTGTTTACTTATAGGAAAACTAGGGTTGAGGACATTATTATTTCATTATATATAATTTCACATGTAAAAAGTTTTCAGAGAATTTAGCCTAGGAAAGAAATGGTATACCATGAAAATCTTTTTTAAAGTTTTATTTATTTATTTTTACTTTTTGTTTTGGATGCTTGGAATCTTTACACTTGGTCTAAGGATGATACTAAAATTGACATAATTGCTTTCTTTTTCTCAGTTTACTTGAGTTTACTCTCTGGAAAGAGAGGAAATGTATGAAACTATTCTATACCTAATAGAAGAGAACTGGAAGCTACAGAAAGACTCACTAGTAGACTCAAATAATGCAGGTGTGAGATGGCAAGGGTCCATTTGGGGACAAAGCATCAGGTAGAAGTTGTTGCATTTCTGTTTTAGTCACAGAAATATTGTAAAGTATAATCAAGAGGGCTCGAAAACAAATTGGAGGAGGGAAGAGTAAGGAAGAAGGGGAAGCTCACCAAAAACAAGATAAAGTTTATATTCTAGTGCACCTGTTACCAGAAACGCGAGAGTAGAAACAAAGTGAAGACTAAGTCACTGCAATTGGCTTTAACAAACTTAGGTTTTTGGAATACATTAAAATGATAATTTGGGGTCCTCCCCTTTTTAATATAATAAACTATACTGTGAGGTTTTTCAATTAGTGAACTATTCTGTCATCCCCACGGGTAAACTCTGTTATGTTTTCATTCTTTTTTTATTTTAAAGAGAAAAAAATAACAGACAAAAACAAAACAACACAAAGACAATAAAAATGATGCAGGATTTCAAAACAAGATGATGGGAATTAACAATTATTATATTACATATTGTTATCTTCAATGAAGTTGCTCAGATTACCAGATGTAAGTGTGCAAGATTGATCAAAGAATAAAAAGAATAAAAAGTAATTAAAAAAGCATTAGAAACAATACAGAGCTTCACTAAACAAGATGGTAGAAATTCAACAATGGTTCTTATATTGCATATTGTTGTCTTCAATTACCCAATATAAGCATGCAAAATTGGTCAAGAAAAAAATAAGGATTAACTATTCCTCTCAATAAGCTAATAGACATCAGCAGTACAATTATGCCAGCTATCGTTGTATATGATTTATTACTCACTTTGAATTTAGTTTGGTAATATTTTTGTGAGGGTTTTTAACATCTGTATTCATAAAGTATATCAGTGTATATGAGTTTTGTATTCTATGTGTTCAGTTTTGTTAATAACAGATAAGTTATTAAATACCTCATAAAGTAGCATTTTGTCTTCTCAAAACAGGGACTAACAGGCTAGACCTGCATATGTCCAGTGGGTAGGTAAAAGCAGGGTAAAGCTTGACATCTGTGCCTTCCTTTTATGTATCCCATATTACTTAAAATTTGGGGACTTGCACTATTCTGCATGTAGGCGTGCTAAATCACTGAGGTAGTATCAGGATTAAAAGGATTCCTAGCCCTAAGTTTGCCTACCTTATTTCAACCTCCTTGAAGGCTGAGACCACCAAGATAAGAATAACAAAATTGTCAGGGCTGGAGCCCAGTTCCAAATCCCCCTGAAGTGATGCCTAGAAGTATTCAGTCATTGTCCTGAACTTGGAGCTACCTCAGATTTCAGGAAAAACAGAACCTCACTGATCACCTATGATGAGGTCTCCCTCCAAGTAGGAACAGTTATCCCATAGTAGGGCCTGAAGCTGCCTCTTAAGGAGCTGTTGTCTCTTGATGGAAAGTGAATCCGTGACAGGAACTGAGGCTCACCCACCAAGCAGGTGCTGTCATTTCTCGATGGGAAGTGAATTGCACCCTCAAAGGTCCTTCTCCAGACCTTAGAAAACCAGTCTTTAGATACCAGTCAACTAGACCATGGCTTGCCAGACCATGGAAGATGTGGAAGGTGCAATTTGAACCTCTTTATCTGTACTTTCAAGCAGGGCTGTGCTTATTAAAGTTCCTTTTTTTGTCTTCACCACTGTGTGTCTCTTTGGTTTGTATTATTGGACCACTGGCTGAGCTTAGTCTCTTGGAATCCCCAGAACCAAGAAGTGAGTATTTTCTTACATGCCTTACATTCCTGAGCATTCTCTCCAACATGTGTTCTCACATGCATTCAAATGTACCCGAACAACTGAAGAGTTTCCACACTGTTTAACATTCATAAGGTTTCTCTCCAGTGTGAGTTGTTTCATGATTTTGAACAGACGGGGACACTTAAAGGTCTTAAACTTGTTTACATTTGTACAGTTTTCTTTCAATATGAGTCCTTTCATGTATATGAAATAAACTGGAATAATAAATGCTTTCCCACATACCTCACATGTCAGTTACCATATCATGTCTTTGAACACTTCATAGATTGTTTTTAAACAATGCTTTCATATATAGAGGTTCTCTCCAGTGTGACTTCTTTCATGTATTTGAATGTACTTGAAAAAACTGAAGGCTTTCCCACATTGCTTACATTCATAGGGGTTCTCTTCATTGTTGAGTTTTTTCCATGTGTTTCAGTATAACTGCAATTACTGAAGGATTTCCCACCATTACTTATATTCATAGGGTTTCTTTCTAGTTCTTTAAAATTTTTAAATGGAAATTGGTCACCTCAAGGCTTTATCTCATTTTTACCATTCATAGAGTTTCTATATTCCTGTTACTCATATGGTTTGTATCCAGAGTCAGATGTGAAGTGTCTGTGATGAATTACGAGTGGTCGCTTCAGTGCAAATGTGGTATTCACAAAACTTTATTACAGGAATTTTCTTGTTCACAATGTGATCTGGAATCCAGCTGAAGGTTTTTCTACATTGACTGCCTGTTTCATATTCACATTCTCCCCACCACTTGAATTCTTGACATTTTTGTATTCATCTTCTACATTCTGGTCTTGCCATTTTATGCAGGGGGCAGGTTCTTGAAGGTTTCCAGCATCACATCTCCCTAGAGATTCTTTTGGGAATGATCCAGCAAAGCCTGTTGCTCCAGGATAAAGTTACAGACACATCCTCAATGGTCAGAGTCCATTACTGGGCTGCCAGGGTCTGCTGGCACTCCTTCTATTGCTCATATGGCTTTCTGGCTTCATCCACCATTATAGGCTATAGTAGAGATTAGTGACTCACAGAAGTTCACTTACTATGAGTCGACCACCCATCTCCAGACAAGCAGCCTAGGCCCTGGACAGACTCACAAGTAAACATGAAAAGGCAATTGGTTAAGTCCTGCTCAGAGCTACTTTGTAGTGGTCTCCGTCATACCACCCATTCTCCCAGCCCCACTCCATTACATTCTTAATTTTTTAAGTATCATTCTAATAGTTCCTTTGTTTCTGCAAGCTGTAGTTGAAGACATTTATATTCCTATGTCACAGTCCCATCACTTTAGCTTACTAGATATTTTGTTTTTAGTGGTTGCAAATGTTGATTCCTTCCCTTTCAGTTTGCAAAACTGTATGACAGGAAGTCTGTAGCTAAATATCACTTTATGATTTCCATCTGTTCAAGTACAATAGTGTTCATGGCACAGTCCAGATTGCAGTGTCATAGAATTATCCTATTATAGCAGATAGAATTTGAAAGGATCATTGTATATTCTAATGAGAAAACATTTTTAAACAAGTACCTCACTTAATTTCAAAGCAGAGTAACTGAATACTACAATTTGATGACAGCATCTGCTCTTCAAAGTTGTTTGTGCTGTCAACAATAAAAGCTTTCTCACTCCCATGGAAATCTTAGCCGTTTGTTGATTACGAGAACCAGCAGAAGTGGAGTTGGCAGAAAGAGTGCTGTACAAGTCAGCATGAATAGCATTTAGGGACGCTTTTAGAATGTTTCCTGCTTTTAGTGTGGTGCTACTTTGAGGGTAGGATTGGCAATTTATTTTAGCCTTTTATGTGACAGTGTAATTTTCCCTTTTGTTCTGAGAGTTCACATTCACTAAATAAAAGTTTCCCATATCACAAGGAACTCTAGCCTTTGCAAATTTTGTTGGCTGTAAACTTGAGGGTAGAAAAAAGAAGATAAAAATAATCCCTGGAGTGTTGTAAAGTGTTGAGTAATTCCGAAGTTAATGTATCTCTTAACATTCTTATCTGTAAGAAACTTTTACATGTAAAATACCACATTAATTTTATATATAAAATTCCAAATTAAAATGAGGTTGATTGTGTCATAAGTATTTGTGTTACTTTTAAGTTTTCCTTTCAACCAATGAGACTTTTCATGCTATGCTTAATTCATTATTCTGTTTTGTGGATTAAGTGGATCTTCTGAGTCAGGCCACTGTAACGTATGCATAATAGGTAACTCAGGAAGCGCCATTGAAGAAAGTGGAGAAAGAGGTAATAGGGGCACAAACCTGTTAAGTTTTTAGTAGTTGAAGGGTTGTCATTAGGAGGCATTAAGTTTTATATTTCTCCAAAGGACAAAAATAGACCTACCGAGTATAGAAATTGGAGAGACAGATTTCAGCGTACAGTAAATCAGGCTAATGGCCATTAACATTTGGAGAACAGTGTCGTGAAGACTTTTGATAACAGTTGTACCTATCAGTTTTTTTTTATTTAAAAAAAAAAAGTACAAAAACATATTGACAAACAGACACCAATTAGCATAAAAAATAGTACAATCACAATTATCTATAGACAAGGTGATATGATCTCAACAGTGGTCATTGCTTTATCCATTGATATCTTCGAAGTGTAAATACATAAACCCATATACAGACATTCAAATTTAGTCAGACAATCAATTCTCTCAACAATAGAAAAAACACAAAAACCAAAAATCCAAAGACAAAAAACAAAACAGGCAAACATCAACAACAGCAACAACAACAACAATAACAAAAAAAACACCAATAGTTGCTGCTTTACATATTGATATCTTCGAAGTGTGTGTTCAGGACAACACATACAGACATACAAGAT
>PVLD010018289.1:0-39397 GCA_004027595.1 Dinomys branickii | reverse complement strand
CTTTGCATCAGAAGGGTGTTTAGGTCTCCTATTACAATAGTGTTATTAGTTATTTGATTTTTCACGTCTGTTAAGATTTGACTTGTAAAGTTAGGTGCTCCATTGTTTGGTGCATAAATGTTTAGGATTGTTACCTCTTCCTCTTGCAGCTTTCCCCTAGCTAGTATGTAATGGCCTTCTTTATCTCTTTTGATTGTTTTTGGTTTGAAGTTTACATTGTCTGCAAGCATAATAGCTACCCCTTCTTTTTTCTGGGGACCTGTTGCATGGAGAATTGTTTTCCAGCCTTTAACTTTCAACCCGTGGATTTACTTTTGAGTAAAATGTGTTTCCTGTATACAGCATATCATTGGATTGTGTCCCTTTATCCACTCTTCCATCTTTTCCTTTTGACTTGTGAATTGAGGCCATTTACATTAATGGTTATAATGGTTATATGTTGGCTTATTCTAGTCATGTTATTTACTTGTTGTTTTCCTTCATTTGCTGTCTGTTTACTTACTTATTCTGTTTAGGGGATTATTTCTATCATTGTTCTTGGGATTGTGGTCTCTTTTTTCTCTGTCTAGAATATCTTTTAGTGCTGTTTGCAATGCTGGTTTGGCACTCATGAAGTTCTTCAGTTGTTCTTTGTTGTGGAAATATTTTATTTCTCCATTGAATTTGAGGGATAGTTTTGCAGGATTAATCAGTCTGGGTTGGAAGTTGTTTTGTCTCAGAATCTGTAATATCTTTCTCCAAGCTCTTCTTGATTTCATGGTTTCTGTTGAGAAGTCTGCTGTGATTCTGATGGGCTTTCCTTTATAGGTGATCTGTGTCTTTTCTCTAGCAGCTTTTAATATTGTGTTCTTTTGCTGGATATCTGGGATCTTGACTATTATATGTCTGTGTGTGATTTTCCTTGGGTTATGGGTCGTTGGGGTTCTATAGGCCTCGGTTAACTGTACTTCAGTATCTTTTACCTTGTTTGGGAAATTTTCTGCTATTATTTCAGCAAATATTCTTTTTATATCATTTGTGTGGTCTCCTGCTGTTTCACTGACTCCTATTACTCAAATATTATTTCATTTTGCCTCATCTTGCAGCTGTTGGATTGCCTTTTCTTGGGTTTTTGTTGATTTTATGAGATCCTTCCTTTCTTGCTCATAAGCTGCCATGCTGTCTTCAAGGTCTGAAATTCGATCTTTGGTTTCATTTAAGCGGTTTTGCAAGCTTTCAGTGGAAGTTTTCAATTCCTGGCAATCTCTTTGGGCCTGTTTCATTCTTGGTAATTCATTCCTAAATTGCTCTTGTAATGTGTCCATTTGTTTCCTACTTTCTTCTAATCTTCTATGAATTTCTTCTCTATGTGTATGGAACATTTCTTCCATTATAGTTTTCAGTTCATTTTTTGTCTGAGAGATTATTGCAGGTATGTGGCTTATTTCTGCTTTAAGCTCTTCTCTGGCCTGTTGGAGTTGTTTCAGTGTTTCGGATGCAATCGTTTCAGAATTTGCAGGTATGTGGCTTCCTAGTTCCCCTTTATCCTCGCATCCAGGATTTGTTCTGGGTGGGGTTGAGTTCTGAGACTGCGTTTTGTTCTGTCTTCCCTCTTTTGGGTAACAGATTTGAAATATTGAGCAATAAATTACCGAGGCAGTTCACCAGGCAAAAGTCTGTTGCAAAGGCTGCTCCAATGACTCCTTCTCTTCGGGAGAATGTCCCTTAAGCTTTCTGCTGATAGTTCCGCTTAAAAGGCTGCTCAGGCCCTGGTTTGTGGGGTGGGCTGCTCCCTACCGGAAGACCTGGGTGGGGCGTGTAAATCCACCCCCCACCCGCCCAGGGTTCCCTGCAGGTATGGGGACAGATCTCCTCCCCCACTCGGTGATCCTGTCATGGCGCGCAGATAGCTCACCCATTTCTGAGTCTGTGCCGGCAGGAAGATTCCAAAGTGCCAATTCTCGCGCTCTCTGGGTCTGGGGGAGGGAGCGGGATGCTCCACTCCTCTGTGCTCCTCACGCGGGGCGGAGACTGCAGGCCGCTGAGGGTTTTGGCGGTGGGGTCCAGGACCGAAGCAGGATCCCGTTTCGCTGCTCGAATTTGCAGAGCCTGCCCAAGAAGCGCGGTTCCGAGACCACCCTGCGCTGCAGTCACTAAAAAGCAGATTTTTTGGCCGCTGTTGCTGGTGAGTGCGCAGTGTCAGGAGGCAGGAGGGACCGAGCTTCCTGCACCCGCGGGGCGCTCGGACCCAGCCGAGCCGCCACCTGTCCGCGGCGCCGAGCGCCTCTGGTTCCCAGTGCTCCGGTCTTTCCCGCGTCTCCCCACGGCAATTTTGTCCCACTCACCACGTCTCCGGCAGTGCAGAGAAACACGTTCAGTTTGAACTTCCCAGCTGAGGTCCCGGCATTCGCACTCGCCAAGCCTGTCACGAGCTGGGGGACTCTATCAGCGAGGATCCTTCCTTTGCTGCTCACCTGGTCACCATCATCCCGGAAGTCCTCTAGTGAACATATTTGGCCCCTTTGTCAAAAATAAGGTGGCTGAGATTTTGTAGTTGTGTCTGCATCTTCTACTCAGTTCAGCTTGTCTTTAGGTCTGTTCTTTTGCCGGTACCATGTTTATTTTATCACAGTAGCTTTGTAGTGTAATTTCAAGTTTGGAATTGTGATTCCTTCTGACTTGTCTTTGTTGCCCAGGATTACCTTTGCTATTGTAGGTCTCTTCTGGTTCCAAATGAATTTTAAGAGTATTTTCTCTACTTCTGAGGTATGCTAATGGTATTTTGATCTGGATTACATTAAATCTGTATAACAGTTGTGGAAGTGTGGTAAATTTCACTATGTTGGTCCTTCCTATCCATGAGCAAGGGATATCTTTCCATTTTCTGATATCCTCTTCAATCTCCTTTTTCAGAGAACTGCAGTTTTCAATACATAAATCTTTTACTTCCATTGTTGGATTGATTCCTAAGTATTTCATTTCTTTAGATGCTAATGTGAAGGGTCTGATTTCTCTAATTTTTCTCTCAATAAATTTCTTGTTAGTGTGCAAAAAAGTTATTGATTTTTGAGTACTGAATTTGTATGCAGCCACATAACTGAATTTGGTTATTGACTTTAGGAGTATTTTGGTGGAGTTTTTGAGGTGTTCTGTGTAGATTATCATGTCATCTGCAAATCATGATAATTTCACTTCTTCCTTCCATATCTATATTTCTTTTATTTCTCTCTCTTGTCTAATTGCTCTGGCTAATGTTTCCAGAACTGTGTTGAAAAAGAGTGGTGATAGTGGACATCCTTGTCTTTTTCCTGAGTTTAGAATGAAAGCTTTCAGTTTTTGCCCATTTAATATGATGTTGACTGATGGCTTTTATCAGACTGAGAGAAAGACAATCTATTCCAATTTTATGTAGGGTTTTTATCATGAATGAGTGCTAGACTTTCTCAAAAGCTTTTTCTGCATCTTTTGAGGTAATCATGTGATTTTTGTCTGTATCTCTATTGATATGGTATATTACATTTACTGATTTGAATATGTTGAATCATCCCTGCATTCTTGGGATAAATTCCACCTGGTCATGGCATATAATCTTTTTGATGATCTGTTGAATTCTGTTTGCTATTATCTTATTGTGGATTTTTGGATCTATGTTCATTAGAGAAATTGGCTTATTGTTCTCTGTTTTGGTGTATCTTTCTCTGGTTTTGGTATCAGGATTACTTGCCTGCAGGAACGAATTAGGGAGTATTTCTTCCCTTTTAATTTCATTAAAGAATTTGAAGAGTATTGGCATTATATTTTCTCTAAACTTCTTGCAGAATTCAGCAGTGAATACATCCAGACTTTTGCTTTACTTTGTAAACTTTTAATTTCATTTTCTCATTAACTGATATTGGGTTGTTCAGAATTTTTATATCTTTTTGATTCAGCTTTGGTAATTCATATCTAGGAATCTGTCCACTTTTGTGTTTTTATTCTATAAGAGTAAAGGTTTTTGAAGTAGGTATTGGTGATTTTCAACAGGATCTGTACTGACTTCACCCTTATCATTTTTCAATATATGAATATGAGTCTTTCCTTTTACTTGATAAGGTTGGCTAAGGGTTTATCACTTTTATTTATTTTCTCAAAGAATCAACTCTTTGATTAATTAATTCTTTGTATTATTTTCTTGGTTTTCACTGTGTTAATTTTTGCCCTGTTCTTTATAATTTCCTCACTTCTATGGGCTTTGGGTTTGTCTAGCTCTTCTTTTTCTACAAGCTTGAGGTGGAACAAGAGATTATTTATTTGTGCTCATTATGTTTTCCTGATGTTAGAATTCACTGGTATAAATTTCACTGTTAGGACTCCTTTCATTCCATCTCGTATGTTCTAGTATGCTGTGTATGCATTCTCATTTAGTTGTAGATATTGTTTAATTTCTTCTTTTATTCCATCTATGACCTATTGGTTGTTTAGTGGGGCATTATATAGTTTCTATGTTTTTAGGGATTGTTTTGTGGTTTCTTTTGCCATTAATTTCTAATTTAACTTCACTATGGTCAATTATTATGGGTGGGATGATTTCAATTCCTTTGCATTTACTTAAGCATTAGAACTCTTATTTTCTAGCACCCATGGATGTTGTAGCAGTGGAATCTCTGTAGAATACTAACAGGCTAGAGTTGTATAATTTTACAGAGAAAATTTAAAATTGAAATCATACATAATGCTGTAGCATGACAATGATGACATTTTTGTGACATACTTAAATTTCCATTTTTATGTAATTTAGTTCTTTTAATCAACATCACTACCTAATACATAAGATCTTATCTAACTCATTGGCTTTAATGGAATGTCACTGAAGAAATTTGTTACATTGTCTAGACTGCTTAATGTCTAGACAGTTAGACTTTAATATCTAGGCAGTTCTAAGTATAGTGGCAGTGCATATAGCATATAGATCACATAAGTTTTTGTTATTATTTCTAACTGGTGACCTCATGTTGGCTTGATATAAACCTCCTATTACAATTAAATGGAGCACAAAAGAAACACAAATGTCTATACCTAGAAGAAAGGGTCTGTGATCATAAACAATCCCAGTTTTACATTTTAGAAGATAGTAGATTTGGAAGACACAAATACATTTAATACAGCATGAGATTAACAATGATTTTGTCATGCTCATGTGAAAAACCTTGTTTCTTAATTTTGTTGTGTGCCAAGACCATCTTTTGGTCTTGGTGAGAAAACCTCATTATATAATTTCCAGAAATCTTAACCTTTTACTGATGATGAATTTACTAGGGGTATCACCCATAAGGATATAGAGATTATTGGTGCTTCCCATTAATGAACAAGACTGGAAAATTATCCAGGCAGCTGCTTCCTTACTCATCAATTAGAATCCTCTCCAATCATCTCATACTCCAAGGAATTTTTGTTTATTAATCTTAGTAATTTTTGATGACTTATGAAAATCCAATCACAACATTTAACACATTATTTTTGAATAATGAGGGAGTCACAAGTCATAATGCATAAAGAACAATAAACGTTACATTTACACAACCAATGTTAGCATTGTTTTGACCAGCTGGCAGCCCAGGTGGAAATGTATCAGACAAATACAAGATACAAAAATGAAAAAACTGTAAAAAATAAAGGAAAGAAGAGAGGAAAAAAAATGGTTGAGCTCAAAGAAACAGCTAGAAAATAGTTTCAACAGACAGACAAACAAATGACAAACAAGTGCACATAAGACTATTCATAAAACTGAAGTTCACTTGGATGCATTTGGACAATATATTTATACTTATATTTATCATATATATATATATATATATATATATATATATACATTTATAACTTTAAGTAGACTAGTCAGAACTTTTTATAGCTCAATTAAAGAGATAGCTTGTAATGAGAATCTAAAGGAATAAAACCTTTTATCTATAATTAATACATAATTTTGTGTTTTACTTTCTCTTAAAAATACTGGCAATTTTACTGTTCTTTCTTTCAGGTAGCCTCCAGCTCAGTTGCCTCCATATATTTGGTCACCTACTCAGCCCTTTTTTTCCCAATTTTTGGTTAACATTTCTGGGGCATACTGACTCAATTTCTTTAAGTGACCCCAGGTCAGGTCTAACCCCACCTTTATCTACTGTCTGTGGAGCGTTCTCCAAGATATCACTGCCACAGGATGGAGCATCAGCTTCTTGAGAGGTGGAGCCTACTCCTCTAAGTCTGGTTTCAAGATACAGCTGGACAGCATGCTCTTGCACCCAGATAGGCCATTTAGCATTCTCTAGAAAGACACAATCATAGCCTTGACCCCAAATGAGTACTGGGCTTGGTTCCTTCCATTGTCCAGTACGAAGATATTTCTGAAGGACCCTTTCCAGCCCCTTTTCCTTTGCCTGATTGAATGAATTGTCTTCCTGTTGCTATAGTCCCATCCCCAGTAGGATTTAAAAATTAGTAGCATACAACACCAAGTAAAGTGTATCATAAGATGTGAATTTTGCAGGGAAGGAGTCTCCCTTTTGTTTTTGTGTTTGAATTTTGATTGTAAGGTGAGCACATTCCACAATTTCTTGAGGATTATAAGGACTTTCTGTGGTAAGGGAAATGCGCAATTTTTCAAAATATTTGGAAGCAGCACTCATGTAAGCCAGGCCATGTCTGTCATAAATGCCCTCAGGCAACCAAGGGTGCTACAGGCACCCAAATAATGAGTAATTAAATGTTTAGCTACTTCACCAGTGTGGGTGGAAGCAAAACTAAATCCTGAGGAAGTGTCCACTGAAACATGGACCCAGCATAGATAGCCAAGCTCAGGAATGTAAGTAACATCCATATGCCAGAGATGACTGGGGTGAAACCCTTAGGGATTCAACCCCATAAGGTGTGAAAGAAGATATAAAACAGGAGACATGATGTGACAGAGTGGTAAACTGGGGAGTGGGAAGTAACTGAGAAGATCTTTCTTGTTTGTATGAGGGCAGTTTCAGTGCAGTGCATCACCCAATACATATAAAAGTGCTGTCTGAAAAGACATTACTTGAAGCGGATGAATGATCTTGTAAGGTCCATATGACAGCCAGGAATTCTGTCTTTTGTGCAGAAGAAAATCTGTATTCTGCCTTTGGAGGTCCGGGCCTTCTACTTTCCACTTCTGCCTCTGGCTGTGGCTCCCAACCCATTGCCTCAGAGCTGTGAACCCCTGCTGGCTGCATTTCTTCCACCTGAGGGGAGGACTGTTGCCCCTCAAACTTGCAGTTCTGTGGCAGTGATTGGGAGGGACTTAGTGCCTGCCTTGCTCCTGGGAATGGGTTCTATTTCCAGGTCAGCTTCACTAGTTTCCTATTTCCTGGAGGACACCACAGCCATTGCCTCTGCACCCACAGCTGCCAGTTTCTCCTGGTTTTCCTCTCCTTCAATTTGAACTGCTGTGGTTCCCATGGCTCCAAGCTGAGTATGGGGTGCAAGGGGCCATGGGTGTGGCTGGTTGGTGTGCAGAGGCAACTAGGGCATCCTGGCCACATCTGCCTAGGGCCAGAGAGTGGGCCTCTCTGTACTCTGCCTGAACCCCTCCATCCCACAGTCCTGTGCTTTACTGAGCCAGCCTCACAGGCACCCTGATCCATGCACAAATCAAAAACATTTCTCTTTTACAGTAAATAACACCCCAGACTTAAACATGCCTTAGCTATTTCTTTTTTGTCCCCTTACAGCTCCTTCCTCATTTGCTGGAGCAAAGCTAGTGGCTTTAAGCTTTATCAGGGGCCCGTGGTTTTGCCATCTTTTTCCTGTTCGGGACTTAATCTTTAAAAAGTGCTCTGAGCAGAATCCTCTGTGGTCATCTCAACAGGCACATGACCATCGAGACACTCCTTGATCCAGGTCCACAAAAACATGTAAGTACAGGAATCCATAATAGAAGGAGGATTTGCGTATATATCAGTTGTTCTTGAAAACCTACTTGCCTCGTGTTTAACACCTCTCTCCCTTTTGTTTCTTGTGAGCCTGTTTTGCTCTAGTGAACCTGTGTTTTACTTCAGTGCTAATGAGCCCATTTCTAAATTTAGCCCTAGTGAACCCATTGGCTGTAGTGAGCCCACTTTTCTCTTTTGCTTCTCTGGAGCCTATTTACTCTTCAGCTTCTCTGGAGCCTATTTCTTTCTTTTTGTGTGACCAGCTAGAGGTCTCTTTTACCTGCTATCTAATGTATTTCCTCATTCCCTGGGTCCCTATTAGGGCACCAAATGTCAGATCCCATGCAGCCTTTGAAGTTGCATGGGGACAGTGAGGGGATGCAGAACAACAAAGTGTCAGGATACAGAAAAGTAAGTCCAGAGGAGCCCTCTTTCCTGACTGGAGAAGTAAAGAAGGAAGAAAGAGGAGGAGAAGGAGAAAGAAGGAGGGCTCCAATGGATGCAGTGTGTTTATTTATACACTTGGGAAGTTGAATGTCATGTAAAACTACTCTGTCTAATGGCTTATCTATGTGGCTTGCCTCAGGTTCTCAGTGTTCTTGAGACTAGAGCAGCTTATTCATGTAACCTGCCTCAGGCATTCTGTGTTCTTGAGGCTGCTTTTGCTCTTACCCTGTACATGTGATCGATCTCCAGCTTCAGCTGCACCCACAATCCTGGTTAGTTATTCACCTGTGATTTTGCTTTTATAGCAATACATAGTTTCACAGGAAAAAATAACTTACAACTTAATGTGGCACTGGAAACCACATTCTTGAATAGATTAATGGTTACAGTCATCAGGAATTCAGTGGGTGACCACTTTTTTAGTTGAGTTATTCTAGATCATTCATAAAGTCTGAAATATGATTATTATCATATGAAATGCATATAAAGCTTCTATTCAGGGGTATTTCACAAATAAAGTAATGTTGTGCTTTGCATTCACTTACATTGAGCCTGCTATTTCCCAGTGAAATATCTGTAAAATATGAACAAGTAAAAAATCTCTTTCTGGGGCATAAAATAATTTAAGAAGCTGGGAAAAAATTCTTCATTGAACTGTCATACAGTTGCTCTCTGGAAACTTAAAATGTGCTATTTCTTAACATCACCTACCTAGGAAGCTAACATGGTTCTACTATTGTATTATATCACTTAATGCTAAGAAATAATCGATGATGGGTTATTTGATCAATCTTGTATGTCTGTATGTGTTATCCTGAACACACACTTCGAAGATATCAATATGCAAAGCAGCAACTATTGGTGGTTTTTTTTTTGTTGTTGTTGTTGTTGTTGTTACTGTTGTTGTTTGCCTGTTTTGTTTTTTGTCTTTGGATTTTTAGTTTTTGTGTTTTTTCTGTTGTTGAGAGGATTGTCTGACTTATTTTGCATGTCTGTATATGGGTTCATATATTTACACTTCGAAGATATCAATGGATAAAGAAATAACCACTGTTTAGACCATGTCACCTTGTCTATAGATTAGTTGTGATTGTACTATTTTTTATGCTAATTGGTGTCTGTTTGTTAATGTGTTTTTGTACTTTTATTTAAAAAAAATCACCTACCTATACTGCATTTATTTAAAAAAAAAGATTTCATTGAAATTTAGTATAAATATAGAAAAGTGTATGAATCATGAAATGTATGGTAATTCATTTTAAAGACTTTTCATTTTAATGAATTATTATATGATAAACATAAGACTATAACCACCATCAGATCAATAAACTATCCCTAGAATTCATGTCCCCTGCAGTTCATCACTGTAGTAGGTTGACAACTTGTGGTCAACTTATAACCCCAGCTGAACTGAGTAAGTGTGGAGCTGGGTGTAGGAGGTTCACCTGGGGATTTCTGCCAGCAGCATATGAAGCAGAATTGGAGAAAGAGAAGGAGGCTGTTGGGAGCTGAGAAAGGCTATTGAGAGCTGGTAGAAGCTGTAAGGAGCTGTTGGTTATTTTGATGGAGTTTGTCATGCTGGCTTTCCTGATGAACTTGGCTGTTTACATCCTCTGAGGAGCTCGGGACCCTGTTGGCACTGAGAATGTCTTTGGTTCTCTTTGGGAGAGCTCTGGTCCTCACTTTGAACATCGCTTCCTGGCTCTGGAGGGGAGGATGGTGCACTGCCAGTCTCCTAGAGAAGCTTGCTGCATTGACTTCCCTGATGGGAACTCTGCCATCTTGATAATTGAAGAAGCTCGGGACTTCACTGTTGCTGAGGATGGCTGTGGTACCATTCAGTCAAGCTCTGGTTCTTCTGAGCATTGCTTCCTGTCTCCAGTGTAGATCCCTCAGCATGCTAACACAAATGCTTCATCCTGCTGGCACAGACTTTCTAGATTCTACCACTGACCTTTGGGCCTTCCCAGCACGGATCCATGAAACAGGCCTGCATGAGATATTGTTATGTGCTCTGGGTTTCCAGTTGGATTTATGGGAAGCATTGTTATGAGCTCTAGGTCTTAAGCTGTACTCCTGCAGGACATTATCACAGGATCCAGGCCCTCAGCTGGATTCTTCGTCTATGTTGTGTGGATAGATTTCCTACACTCTTTTGTGTATCATTCTTGGGGACTATTATAAATAATCATATAAAACATGTGTCCTGTATTATATCATTCCCTCTTGCAAAATAATCCCCAAACCTACACAATCAGTAACTCATTTCTTCCCAGAAGTAAACACTACCTATCTTTTTCAAAATTTTTCAAAACTATTATTTTAGTTTTACAAATTTATGTGCTAGAGTGTGATGATTTGACACATGGATGCCATGTGTAATAATTAAATCAGAGTGGTTAATGTTTCTATATTCTTAAGGACTTTCAAACCTTTCAATAAATGTAATTATATAGTGCTTTTTTAGTACAGGTTGACAATATGTCCCAATCAAGTCAGGATTAGTGATGTTTCCATTTCCTTATTTTGCTTATTTGGAGACTTTTAGCTCTTTTGTCCAGCTATCCATAATCTATATAGAATTGAGAGCTATAGTAGCGCCGCTGTGATGTAGAACACTAGAATTCATGACTTCTACCTAACAGCGTTTGGTTTTCTGTGGTCCTTATTCCCTGGCTCCCACACTACCCAGGCTCTAGTAACCACTCCTGCACATTCTGATTTACTCTTTGTAACATCTACCTATGATAGAGGATATCTGGCCTTTCATTTTAAATGTACTGTAGTATTTCTAGTTTTTCAATTTGGCATGGCTTCATGCTCTATAATATTCTGGTTTTAAAATTTATTCAAGTTAGAACCTAAAATATGTAATTGTTTGTCTAGTTGCTTTTGCCCTAAATTGTGTTTTATTTGAAATCTGACTTGGCTATTATGTACACCTATGTTTTATTTTGTTAATATAATCAAATTCATTTATCTACACTAATTTTTGTGGATATTTAGGCTCTTTGTTGCCTGTGCTACTTAAATAATATGTAATTAATGTTGACATTTATATAATTTTATTATTGATGAACTTCAATTTTAATGTAAGATCATAATTTTTAGGCACTGAAGATATACATGTTTAAATATACTGAAAACTTGCATTATTTAAAAAATGCATTGCATATATTTTTACTCTTACTAGCAGATACCATGAAATAATGTTGCAACAAAATACTGTATATAAAAATGTGGTCCATAAACTTAAAATGGGAATAAAAGTTCTTATTTTCTAATGCATCATAGTCGTCAAAATGTCACACATCAAGTATAGTACTATACTGCAAACAAAATGCAAATGCTCACATTTGTGATGTAAAGAGAAATATTATACTTGCAAATAGATAAATGTAAGCCACATACAATAATCTACAGCAATTAGTACTTGATGACAATAAATGATTGTATTATTGTTTTATATACATAATATTTTGAATTCTTATCATTGCAGAATGCATTAGTTCTAATTAAAGTTTACTGTAAAATAGCATAGTGCGTTATGCTGGCAGTAGCCTTCCCCATATAATATGTTCTGTATGTCTTGGTTATATAAAGAGGCCACGTCCAGCAAGTTACCTATAAAAAAACAAATGTGTAGCAATGGCGGCTCAGCACATATCCTCATTGTTCAGCACAACTCTATAAGGATACTAGTAGACCCACAGCTCGAGAATATTCTGCATTGTTCTTTTTAATTTAGTCCTTATGGTGAAATTCAGGTAATACTTCACTCTGACATTAACTTGCATATCCTATAGACTGACTAAAGAAGCTTAACATTTTAATAGGTTGATTTTAGCATCAGTAATTCCTTGATTGTTATTCTCATTGTGTCTTTTCCAAGAGCATTTCCTTTCTTAAGGTCAGAAATATATTTCCTTCTGTTCTCTAATGGAAGACTTATTGAGCCTTTCATACTTGACTGTGTTCCTCTGGATTTGCTTTTTGTATTCGGTATGAGATAAAGTTTAAGTGTATTTTTCAGAAGTTTATCCAAAATGTGAACCTTAGCTTTAATCTACAACTGCAGATGAAATCAATATACATATTAGATTAAAATTTATTAATTATTTACACAAAATAATAGTGAACTTTTAAAATTGGGGAAACATAAACATTTCTTGCCTGAAGTGAATATGTGAAAACGTCTGAATGAGAAATATTATTTTACATGACACAACAGGATGAATATAATTAAAATAATGCTTCATATATCTCAAAGTAGAAGAGAGAAATTTGATATTTCCTACATAAAGAGATAATGGAAGTCTAAGGTGGCACACTGTTATGATTTAGACATGGAATATTCCCTTAATGCTTCATGGGTTCAGAAGTAGGGCTTTGGAAGATGATTGTATCAAGGTGGCACTGTATCTATCGATTAAGTGATGGATGTGTTCAGAGTTAAATGTGCTGTGGGGAGATAAGTCCTGGTCAGAAGAGGCTGGTCACAGAGGTGTAGCCTGGAAGAGTGTATCTCCCTTTCATGCTCCTCCTTCCTCTCTCTGCTTCATGACCACCATGACATAAACAGCTTTATTTGTTTATGCCTCTCTGTCATTTCATTTTTGCCTTGAACCAAGTCAGTTATGGACTGAATCCCCCAAATCTGAAAACCCAAATAAAACTGTCCTTCTTTAAACTGTGAGTGTCTGGTACTTTGTCCAAGTGATGAGGAAAGTGACGATACCAATCACTACCAAAGGTTTATCTGCATCAGGGCAGCACACTTTAAGGGAGAGCAAATAACAGAATTGAAAATGTCCAAACTATGTGAAATGTCTGTACTACTTTCCCTCACCATCTGTAGTATGAATATATCCAAAAAATCACAATGTACCCATAAATATATACAAATATATGTCAATCAAAACTTTAAAACTGTGAAATATGTATATATAAAATCTCAAAAAATATGCATATCCTTTAACTCAATTTTATGGTTTTTTTTTTTTTTTTTTTTGGTACCTGGAGTCAAATTCAGGACCTTGTGCTTGCCTGGCAGGCACTTGTGCCTCTGAGCTATATCCCTGCCCCTCAATTTTATGGTAAAAGCATCTTTCTACATTTTTTTATATTACCATTAAAGAGTTCTATAAGTCATTTTTTTTCCTAAATTCTATGGTTATAGATAATTATGAATTTCCTTACTTTCCAAATAATTATTTCATCACACATATTGAAGCATAAAAATTCAACTGAAGATAGTTCTAAATTGTTATTAGAAGATGATCAGTAGAACAAATATAAATTAATTTCATTTTAAAATATTTATGACTAAAATGTGATTGCATTTATGTTCCTTGTTGACTCAAAATCTTTGAGTCTAGATTTGTTAGTTCACTATATTAGATTAGTTTTCAATTTAATGCATGTATATGTAAGTGTATAGTAAATATAAGGCTTTTTTCATTGCAGAATGTGTCTAAATACTTAATTTACAATATTTCTAAATATTTTCCACATGATTTCTTTTCATAAATTGAACTTGATTTTAGATTTCATCTTCATGTTTTCCACAGGAATCTTTTTCTTTAAGGAAGCTCAATTCCAAAAAAAAGGGCTGGGGATATAGCTCAGTGGAATAAGCGCCTGCCTAGCAAGCGCAGGGTCCTGAGTTCGATCCCTAGTACCGCAAAAAAAAAAAAAAAAAAAAAAAAATTCCAAAAAAAAAATGTTTTGAAAAGGAAGCTCAATTCTGAGAAATATTCGTCTAATCAGAGAATAAAATATTGTATGTATATATATGTGTGTGTATATATCTATATCTATATATATGGTTACTAAACATGAGAAATATATACTTAAATAGTTTCTAATTATCCACTTACAAATGTATGTAAATAAAAGTAATAAAATTATTGCTAAAGTCAGAATATTTTCACTTTCAAATATTTCTTTTTAAACCTTAAATCTAATTTTTTAGTACACATATGAAATAAGATTCAGTCAAAATGGAGAAATTAGATTCAGCATATTTATATTTTCCTATTTCACTAGGTTTTCGTTGATTGGTTTCTGCTTTACCATAACATTCACAAATATTGAATCATATTGTTCTTGAAAATACTGATTTTGCATATTTATTATTACATTCTCAAATGTCTAGGATGTCTAGAATGTTTTGTTTATCATTTATTGCTTTTAAAGACATTTACATGTAATATAGTGAGTATTACATGTAATATAATTTGAATTATATAGTGTGTAATATCATTTGAATATAGTTTGTTTTCTTTTTCACACAGGTGTTATCAAGGTTAAACTACGTATAAGAAGAAAAGGTCACATTTGAAAATTTGTAAATAGATTTTCATTTTAGAATAGTTTATACTTATTGGTAAATCACAATGATGGTACCAAAAGTTCCCATGTACTCCACATACAGTTTTCTGTACTTTTACCAACTTACATTATAGTTGTACAGATTGTCACCCCAATTAGCTCATCAATGTCATATAATGTTTTAATTGAAGTTCATTTTATCTAATGTTATTTTTATCTGTGCTTGGATGGTATCCAAGTAGAATACCACTTTACTTTTATTTATTTATTTGTCTTTTTGAGACAGGTCTCACTGTGGAATTCAGGTTGGTCTTGAGCTCACTTTGTAGCCCAGACTGGCCTCGAACTTGCAACAATCCTCCTGCCTCAGCCTCCCGAGTGCTGGGATTACAGTTGTGCGCCACCACGCTCGGGTTCACTTTACATTTACAAGTCCTGAATTTTTACTTTTCTTGTTTATATCACTGGTTTTATGAATTTGAATAGCAATCATTGAGTATTTGTTTACAATGTTACTCCATCATGACGTGTCTGGTGTTTTCTGTATTAGTAGACTGGCACTCCCTCTCTTCCTCTGAATTCAAATCACCTCTGTGGTTCCTCACCTGAACCTGCTTACTCGGCATAAGAGGAAGATGAGATGCCGTGATCCGTTCCAGCACAGAAGGCTTTGGATTCCCTGCAAATTTGCACGAGTCACTCTAAGAATCACCACGGGATGGTTCTGGGAGAAAAAAAGTTTATTTAAAAGGTTGTAAGGATGTTTACACACCAGTTGAAGTACATGCTTTGAAAAGTATTAATGTTTCATGGCTCCTTAGGAGACCTATATTTCAAACTGTAGATCATATTAGATATAACAAAATTCAAATATGGCTTATTAAATCCCCCTGAAGGAAACTTATCGGTGTCTAAAGTGTATCTCTGTAAGCAAAGACTGTAGGTACAGAGCAGTGGGAGAGAGAGCGACAGCAGGGAGGTCTAAAAGGTCTGCTGCACTACGCCCTCCCCTGGGTTCTCGTTCGTCTCACTCCAAATTTGTGCCAGTGTGTGGTTTAAGCCATCAATAATTGGGCAGAAATTCTTGGCTTTTGCAGACCTTCCTCAAAAAAGTTCGCACCAGAATTCGTTATAATCAAGTCAGGCTTTTCAAACTGTTCAGGATAGTTGTAAGCCATTAAGAAAGAAAAGGGAGAAAGTTTGGGCCGGGAAGAGCACGTTATAGATTGCAGTCGCTTATTTTTCCCAACATGTGTAGAACGTACGTCCTAGTTTCCACCTTCACAAATTTCCAGTGTCCTTGAAAATCAATTCTGTTTCCATAATATTAAAATATGTGTTAAACTTTTGAAAATGGAATGAACATTACTTATTATGAAGGAGAAGGGTCGCATTCCAAATAGCGAAATGGTGAGGTTCCTTAGCAGTCCCAACGACTTGGAACACCAGCTACAGAAGTCCTTGAGGAGGGAACATGCTCCCCTTGCCCTCCTTGTTCCCTTCATCACGAGCTCAGAACTGCCCTCCCTGATCTCCACCCTCGACTGACTGCCTGGTCCTCCGCCTACACCAGTCATCTTCCTGTCAGCTTTCCTGTGTGCTCCACTTTCTCATTTACAGAACATGGACTGAACTCCGCAGCAAGACATACTAGCTATGGTCACATTACATCTTTCAAACCAACCCTATAATATTTCATTTTGGATCTCCCTAAAGCTACAGAGGTTTCAGAAGAAGGTAATATGAGAACTTGCCTAGAGAGCTTCTTTCCGTGAAGCAGAAATTATTACCTGAAAGCACTATTTTGACAAAGTACTTGTGAGGGAAATTTTATCCAAGAGACATTCACCTACTACTGCTAAATTATTATGTTTCCTGCCGACAGATCAACTGAGTGAAAAATGAAAAATGAAAGTAGTTATTTCCCTCATTGCTATTGGAATTAACTGTAAGACTATTTCTCTATGATTTGAATTTGAAATTTTTTGAGATTAAGTTTTAGATGTATGTATATGTGTGTGTCTTATAAGATTTTAAAAAGATTTAGAATTGTATCAATCATACTCATGAAAAATGATTTTGGTCCTTATTTTCATTAATATTGATAAAAGTAACATTTTCACAGTAGAATATCAATCTTTCATTACGCATGTTCTATACACTTCAATTACTTGTTTTACAGAAGAACATTACATATCTAAAAATGTAGGTAGCATTTTGAAAATAAATGTATCAAATATTAGAAACTCATAGCTAAGCCAGGAAATTATGCCAATAACATAATATCTATAAAATCTTGAAGCAGAAATCAATGGCAACCATTATACAGATAATTTTGCTTAAGGTGGGATATAGGAGTCCAAAAGTATGTCACAGAACAAAATAAATGTTATATTCTTTATTTTTTAGCAAGAAAGCTCACCGGCATGACAGGGTGATTTCCAGAGGGCTGGCAATTTCATGGTCACATAATATGCCCATAAACACATAGCCATCAAATGGAAGGAAAAAGATAAAGTGGAAAATACGAGTCATCTCTACCAAATGTCAATGAGAAATATAATCCAATGAATATATTTCTTCTAATAAAGCACTTAAATTTAAATCTTGCTTTGCACTACTTCCCTAAAGCCTTTAAGTATTTTATTTTAATTTTTATTATGTGTTTATTAGATCTATGCCTTCCTATCATATAAATATGCTCTCACTAAGCAATGTCCGGATAGATTTGCCATGCATAATGAAGTATCTTTCTACTGTAAGTGGTCCTTAAACTGATGTTGTTTCTTTTTCAGTTCCTGCAACTCACTAAAAAAAAATAATACTGAGGAATGATGAGCAAAACATGAAGGACAAAACAGTTGAGACAAGAAAATTGAAAATAATATTTATTAAGAAAGCAATAGAAGTGTTCAGTTTGAATTGAGAGAGTATGTTGTATGTTATACTGAGGCTTTTGCTGATATACTGAAAAACTCCATCTCTCCTAAAGAACCCTGCAGTAATACAGAAATTGGAATCCTGTGAAAGAAAAATGTCACAGCAATATTTGCAAAGATAGAGGCATTCGGATTGGCCTTGGTTAGTAATCTAAAGCTAATATCTCTTTGAAAAAAATCTCCAGTTATAATGAAATTACCATACTGCATGTTGCAAATTATTAAACAAAATAATGTCCAAATATTTTAGGTGACATCAGCACTCTGATCTTGTAACACATAAATGCGTACAATATGCCAAATCGACCCTTTTAATTCTTTGAGAATAGTATGTTTTTAACAACAATTTAAAAAATGAAGTAAGCAAATGATAGTCGCAATAATGAGTCTGACAATGTTTGCATTTATTGTTTCTCAAATTTAATTAGAATTGTATGGCTTTTGAATTCCTAATTATAAAACAAAATGAAATGCAACCTGACTTTCAGCTGTAAACCTTTTGGGGACCTTTAAATCATCTTTCTCTAAAAACAGGAAGTATTCAGCAACAGTAATATGAAACAACAAACCCTCAATGTTATCTGTGGAGCAGGGGTCACTGAGTTAATCATAAGCAATTAGCTTTCCTCTCAGAACTGTGGGGCTAAGATACATTTAAGTAGAAGCATTATATTCTGATAATATACTACTCTTTGGTCTCCACTAGCAATGCTTTTCTGAATTTCAGTTACAGCAACACAGCATACACTGACCTCATATGAATGATAAAATAAGAAAGCCTCTCTGGACGTTAAGGACCTGAACTGACTAAATTCTTTTAAGACCACTGTTCATACTTCATCTTCTATAAGGGGTCATTAAACAACACAGTAACTGTTTAAATTGTAAAAATTACTACAGTAAAGACATGTTGATTTTAATTCCCTTCAAAATACTATACCTGTCTTTGAGTACACTTAACCTGTCATTCTTTCCTGAAGCTGTTCTGGAAGTCTTCTCTTTGTAAGTATTTTCACAAGTTGTTATCGAAAATACGGTGACTTGCTGCCAAGGGCCATCCAATGGAATGGCAGCTCGTAAAACATTACAGTGTGTCCGCGTCCACCTTCATTGATCAGACCTGGCATTGGGAGATTTCTACCTCTTCCCCTAAATCAAAATGACAGTGAAAGGAAACCTCTTTGAACTGATTCAGGATATGAAGGCAGCCACAGTAGCTCAACTAGAGACACTCATGAAAGATGGCCTCAGGAACCGCTTCAGAATGTAACAAGTACAAAGGCGTAAGTGTTTCAAAGCGAAGGGGAATATTTTTCACAGAAATTAATGGCAATATGTCATTTACTGCAATAATACTTTTATTTAAAGAAGCATCATTTTAAATTACACCTTGTATTTTTGATATGCACAAGAGATTTTTACTGGTGTTATCAAATATGTGATACTTCTGCTTAAGACGTTTTCCTGCTTTAACAGGACATGTAAATCTACTGATTCACTACATCATTTTATATGCACCTATGTCTATTGTTGATCTGTTTATCCAATAGGATCTCTGGGATAACAGGTTAAGTAAATTTGAAAGTAAAGATGAATATTTTGATTTGGTGTAATTAGAGCAGTGACCTATGTCTTATGACCCATTTGAAAATATTGAAATATGGGTTGAATAATAGTTTGGAAATGTTTTTTTGTTCGCTGAAAATATATGCATGAAAAATGTGTAAAGAGAAATATAATCTTATGGTCAAGACTTGTTTTGCCAACTAAGAGAAACTAAAGCCAGATAACCTAAAAATGCTGTGCCTCCTAATGTGATCCAAAGGAGATTATGTTTCTGAGTTTCAGGCACTAATTGCTGAGAGACACTGGGTACATATGCTACTTCTGTCCTATTCATGTAGTGTTAGCTATAATTAATAGAAATTACAAAGAAACATATCTCATACAGCATGAGAGAACTTCAAACACATCAACTGCACCATAATTTAGTTACTGTTGAATACAGCTGAGTGCCTTGTGACATATTTGAAGAATTGGATGGAGTGATAAAGTGCAGCTAATTAAACTTTAATTTTCTTTATTCATTTAATTAATCACTTAGTTTTCTTTTGCTAAGGACCAGCTCCAGGTCTCTGTGCATGCTAGCCAGGTGACTTACCACCAAATTACACTCTCAGCCCAGACACTTACTTCCAATAGATAATTTGGTTTCTTCAATTGTCAAATGATATGTTTGAGATATTTCTTTAAAGAGTCTATGTATTTCAAAGAACTTCTTTCCCTATATTACAGTGAACACAATGTCACAGTTATGATAAAAACTTTTATGATACATATAATATGTTGGATTAATGTGTATAATTCCTCAAAAGCCTGTGAAATAGTTGCTAGGATCATCTCTTTCTTACAGGTGGTAAACTGAGGGTCAAAAAATACAGAATAACTTAACTAACATCACACTACTAGTAAAAGGCAGAATCAAGATAGAAACATATTCAGGCTGACTCAAAATTTCTTTATATTAAGATTCATATTCCACAGTCTTTCAGAATAAGATAAGAGTTGGCACTATTCGTTTAGGGAAAATTAGAATTTAACATAAAAGCAGAACAAATATTTTAAAGGCATTCAATCTTTCATATCCAAAGTTCATAATTCTTACAGAGAAACAACAGTTTCTTTTCCTGGAAGACCAAATTATAACTGCTATATACACTATGATCTACCATCATGACCCAGACATCTAAACAAGCACCAAGGAAAACAAATCTGGATAAAGATGACTAAGGCTGTTATTATTTAAAGGATGTAAGCCAGGTATACAGAGCAGGACATGAAAAGAAATGAAGAGACTTGTCAAATCTGCAGCACAGAGGGGAAAATGTACTATAATTCCATGTGAAAGACTGTCCTCTGTCAAGCAGGCACACAACGTGCTATGGGAAATATTGAAGACCTTACCTTTCCCCTGACGTTTAGGAACAATACTAAAGCAGAGGCCGCAATGGCAGAGGAAGTTAGGCAGATACATCCTAATGGACTATGACAAGCTAAAATTTAGCTTTCAATTGGTTAATGTCCTAAGAAGTATAAAAAATGAGGTCAGTATATTTAGCAATAGGGCAGGATTATATATGTAGGATAAAATTTCTGACAAATTGATAGTGCTCTGAAAGTGTAAATACTGGATCAGAGACTATTATATATATTTCCATATTTATGTATTTTTTTTCAGCTATGTGCCAGTCCTGGTGAAGAGTTGAATTTCCTGTCTGATATCTATCTTAAATTACTTGGCCTTGCAGAAGAAAATACAGTTCCTACCACAATGCCTGGCACAAAAAAATGATTTTAAAGAAGGATACTTGTAGCAGCAAGGGAAATCTGCTTCCTATAGTCTTTGTCGAGTTGTTGCTTAGCCACCCTTTTTCTGTCTGAAAGAAGAATATTACCCTAGAATAATTGCAAACATCTGTAATGTTAAAATCTAGCGATTTGAGCCTTGGTGAAACCTCAGTTTGTCAGTCAACTGTATTCATTAGATCCTCTCTATCAAGTTCTGAGGGTAGAATAATGATCAGAAAGACTGATGCTAGCAGTCATACAATCACACCTCAGTGTGCTGGCTGAGGCCAGTAGTACTGCTGACTTGTGTCTGGTAATGACATAATGATATAAGATTTATTCAGCATGATAGAATTTCATATATGAATATTCACTGACAGATGCGTGCATGCAAGTATGAATATAGTGTATAACATCCGTATATTCCACTTAAAGATTATATTAATAGTTAATGATAGATTTTTGCATAAATATGGTGAATTGAATGCATGACTTTATCTTCATACTCTCCTAAATTCTCAGAAAAATAAAAGTATGGCATTGAAAAACATTCTATAGAAGCACAGAGAAATAAAAAGTATGCAAAAGGGGATTAGAAAAATCTAAAAATAGAATAGTATGATAAATATGTTATGATACCATAATTAGCAGGAAATAAATAAGCAAGTTCGCCCATACTGCAGACAATTAGAAAGGTCAGAAATGCTGAAATTTGTAGAGTATCCAGAAACTTCCAGAAGCAGGCTTGTTTAAAAGACTTTCAGGATTAGACCTCTGCCCCAGCTCTGACACTTATCCTGTGAGGAAGACAGAGACCATTTGAGGCAAAAATTAGAAGAAGAGCTCCAGTACATTAAATGCAGTGCAGAACAAGATATAGATGTTTTATTTAAAATAAGAAAAGTAAGAAAAAGTCTATGTGTAGGATGCCAAGAACAGTAGCTCCACACAATCCCTAGACTCTCAGGGCCACTCTCCGCACTGCATTCCGTTACTGTCTGGCACTCACACAAGGTTAAGGGGCCCACGTTTCCTACCAGGGCTCATATTTTCACCTGGTCTGATCTTTCATGGGTTACTTTACTCTCAAGCCCAAGGGTCTTTTTTTCCTATCCACAACGTAGATCATCTATAACTAGTCATTTTATAATGCTATTATAATATCAAGTGAGAGCTGAAGGTCACCACAGGTTTCTCTCTCTGTTTTAGCAACATCTTCACTATTAAGGGAGTGCAAAATTAGACAATGAGAGAGAACAAGAATTTAAACGGAACCAATAATAAGGGAGCCATGAAAATAACTGAAGCAACCTGGAACTGATAGCTCGCAGAGGAAAGAGACAGTGCTACCTCTGTGACACAGGCACATGTCTCCAGAAAGAGAAAATCGTTCATTGCTGCTGATAGAAAATAAAAACCATGGAGGAGGTTTGAAACAGCTGCGTTAGACAGTAGACAATACGGAGAACTCTCTAAAATCTCAAGGGAAGATATTTGCCAATCCTGAGTTAAATATTCAATCTATTAACATGAATACATAAAAGATTTATCTTTGGACACATAAATTTTCCTAATACTTATTTCTGTCTAGTCTTTCTTAGAAAGATCCTAAACACCACACATGAAAATTAAAAGCAAAACAAGAAACAATTCAGAAAAGAAGTAGAGGAATGTTTAGAATGACAGCTAAGCAGATTGTACACAGAACAAAAATTTTAGGCGTGCAAGGTTCCCAAGAATCTCATATATCTAAGACAATTAAGGAAAAGGAAGAATCTGATAGATTTACTCAAGTATGTAATAATTTTCAGAGATGCTTTATATAATTATTAATGAGTTTGGTATAGAGAGAAAGACTAATGGTACCACGCACAATTATACAAATTTAAATATTTATGCAATTATTAACTTCTGAGTAACAAGTGATAGTATAAATTAAAATGCAGTTTTATTATATAATGTGTTTTCTATCATTACAGACAATCATAATACAAACCACCATTTTAACTTAGAATTGTATCACTGTCTTTTAGTCGCTAATTTCCTGAACAGAGAGGTATTTTACCCAAAAGTATTTTTATCAAATGTTTTGACGCAATTTAGGCACATTTCCAAACCACTGGCCTTTTCAGGGTTTGCATCACAGTTCTGATTTTATTAGCTTTTATTAGAAAACACAGGTACAGGATAAAAAGATTTAATAATATTGGGTAAAGAGGGGACAAAAGTATTTAATACTCCTGGTTAAATTTCTAATCAGTATTCATTTCCAATGTTTTTCCAAGTTACACTAGAACATAGCAAATAAAATCAAATCTCTATGTCTGGAAATATTTCAAATATTAATGTCACTTTCTGAATTCATTATTTATTTTTCTTTAGGCAAGAGACAGCTTAGCTTTCAAGTAAAACAAAAAAAGTAGTCCCTCTATGGTCATTCCCACACATTAACAGATTTTACATTTTCTGAGGTGCTATTCCAGTGTTGTCTAACAAAAGCTAATGGCAAACGGACTATTTACAGTATGCATGTTCTTCATTTCAGTACCTTTGGTTACATTTTTCCAATACTCATCAGCGCTTTTGATACTAGGAGAATCTTCCTGCTTTTAGGACTTTTTATTTTATTAAGGTACTATGGGACATAGACCTTCAGTTTTGAAACAGCCTCGAATCTTCCCCTGAAGGAAGGTGAACTGGAAATAAAAGCATATGCTATCCCTTTTCAAAGCCTAATTCTCTCTTTAGGCTGCCTTCCAATTGTGCCCTGTAAATGAATTAAAAAACAGCTTAATATAGTGGTTTTTGCATTAGTAAGATGGAAGTATCTCTAATTCATTTAAATCTATTAAAGCTGAATTCTATTAAATATGAAGGTAAGAGTGTACTTAATACATTTTAACTCATGGTGTAAGGCGTAACCTTTATCCTGGAGAGCGTGAACTGTTATAACTGTATAGAATTCACCTGTAAAAAATATAATAATTATTTCTTATGGTTTTTGAAAGGTTTTTCCTCCTCAAAAATTAGACTATAAAGTAGGTTGGTACAAAATAAATTCTTTTCCGTTTAGAGATCATGGAATGCAGTCTCTATATACGCTTAATTAGCTCATCTGGAATATCATATTCTTAGGGAGCCCTGCTGCACAATATGTGAGCTGAACTTGGCATTTGACTTATGGCAGAGTAAGTGACAGCGAAAAGTTTCAGTTTGAAATTCAGTCAGTTACTTCAAGAGGAGGTTGCTGTATCTTAGAAGGATTTCTACATTCTGAAGGATTCCCCAACTTCTTTGGAAACATTTTTCTATTGTAAACACAAAAAGGGAAGTATTTGATTTTGTTTTCCACTTGAGAAAATCAGACATGTACTCATTCATAGAACCGAAGCAATTCAAGTCAATACGTGACCACTGGATGTGCTGAGTTCTATCTGAGAAAAAGGTAACACTACTTCTAAATGGAATAACTTTTAACAATGTACTTAAGGCAATGTGTATGCTGATATATTAATGCACTTAAAATAATAGTTGAAAAACATAAAAATAGAACAAATGACACCAAATTGCATGTTTTCACTGTAAAATGCAGGTATAAACTGGGAGTGTCCTAGGAAAACCAGTGACAATTGACTTCCCTGCCACACATAACATTTTGTTTTTGCTGTTGTGCTGTCTGCCTTTCTCTGGCTTGTGGATAGTTAGTCGGTATTACTCACTGAACAATTTACTTATTACAAAAGCTACTACTTCATTAAATGAAGCCATAAAAATCTATAACATAAATTATATATAAAGAAAACTTTAGAAATAGAGAAGTAATATAGAAATTACATGTTTAGCTTTCATTCACTTCACTATTGTTATAAAGTTCTTCCTCATTTTTTTTTATTTTTGGTCTTTTTTATTTTAAAAATAAAAAAACTGACAAAACAACAATGAAGACAAAATCAAAACAACACAAGAACAACAAAAGTGGTGCATGACCTCAAAACAAAATGTAGAGACTTACAATTGTTGCTGTGTTGCATACTGTTATCTTCAACGAAGTTGCTCAGTCCACCAGACATAAGAATGTAAGATTGATTAAACAATCAAAGGCCATAACAAGTAAAAAAAAAAAAATTGGAAATGATGCAGAGCTTCACCATACTTAATTGGCTTCCTTAAACTCTGTGAGCAGATACTTATAATTTAATCAAAGTCAGTTTTTTTGGCATCCTCTTGTCAAGTAGTTTAACTTCACCTTAGAAACAAACAAAGATACAGTCCATTTGCTGAATAATAACATAAATAAAGTCTAAGAAGGAGACTGTCTGGATGTTATAAAATGTTGAATTATTAGAATTAAATATAATTTTTTCGCTGTGAATTATGAGTTCTTACATATACAAAATTCAGAGATATAACAGTGATACAACTGAAATATTGAATTCCTAAGGTCTTTAATAGTTTCCCATAAGTAGAATATAATATTAGAAGAGAAATAAAAGTTTTTAAAATTAGCATTAGAATTCATTAATATTTAGACTTTTCCACATCAATGTTTCATTGTTTATAGAAATACATTCCATTTATTGGCAGTGATGTAAGTGATGAAAGGAACAATGGAAAAACGATTTAAATTTTTATGTGTTTTCCAAAAACATCATTGCTCAGCTATGAGGACTATTAAATTTTGACAGGCAGATCAATTAAAAAATCTGTGTTGATTCAGAATTTTACTTTTTCCATAATGAACCTCATATCACCACTAGAAAGGATGGGTGTAAAACATTTAAACTTAATTTGATGAAATTTGGAGGACATGTTTTTAACTTTGCTTGCCTTAGGTACATAATATAATGACTTCAGTTTGTTTTGAAAGAACCAGAGAAAATAATTCACAAATTTAAAAGAATATACTTTTTTCCTCATTTTTAGTTTTTTACCTTTATACATGCAGGAGTTTCGGGAGCAGTTGATAATACAGCTCTTACAAATGATAATGAAGTCTTACCATTTTATGTTTGTTTACTGTAATTCAGTTTTATGATAATGAGAGACTCCACCTCCTTCGGTGCAATAATTTCATAGTTTTACGTAATTATTTCATTCACTTTATGAGAATAAACTACCATGTGGCTGAAAATGTGTTTTTCTTGATAATATTCTTGAAGGTTAATTTTTGTGACTAAGGTAAGTTGCTTCACACTAACGTTCTGTCACCTACTTGTGAGCAAACCCCTGCAGAAATCTTAAGTAAGCCGTACGTCTTCAATTCAGGAAGTCAAATCTCTTGAAATGGTCATGGTGGGAGTCTGGTGGGACAGTATCTCCTTCAGAAGGTGGAAAATATATATATATTTATTTATTTTTTGCTTTGTAGAGAATCTAAGCTATCTTTTAAGGAAAGTACAAAATATTTGGCAAATAAGGGATTATGTACTGGAAGACTTTCATAGTGAGAAAATGATGTACATGCTTCCATCTTACAAAGCCATTTATATAAGTGATATTGATATATAAAATTTATCTATTCACAAATTAGTGTTTAATAATGGTTAAAACATGCTTCTTCTGGAACAGTGCTCTCTTTAATGTGATGGTTTAAGAATATTAATATACATAATTACCTTAAATGCAGAAAAGTAAACAGAACATTTTCTTTTTATTTCATTTTGAGAAATTAGCATCTTTCTAATTTTTTAATTTTAAAAAATATTGAGAGTATTGAAAAAACTATGATTAAATGAATAGTCTAAATGAATAAGCACATCGGCTCATTTAGTTATTCTCTGCAGTAGCACATAAATGTGGGATGAAGCATTTTTGAAATTATATTCCTATGATTCAGTCCAACACCCTGTAGAGAATAAGATGTATACGTGCATTTGCATGTACATTTGCATAATTTAAATATATTTGAATAAATGAAAGAAGTAATAAACTAAAATAATGATAACTGATTTTATAATACTTTAATATATAATTCTTGGAACATCTTTCATTTTTTCCTACCATTCATATTTGTTCAATTATTCCCTTAAGCAATTGCATCCTACTTTTCATTAGTGAAAATTATTTAGCAGTAATATATTTTTTAATGTCGTATATTAGGCATTGATCTGAATTAGTCAGTGATTAAAACATTATGACCAACTATCTTAGAAATGTATCCTTTTTTAATCCCTGTATTTTCATATACTTTCTTTGAACATTCTCCCAACATCTTCGAGTAGGATGTAAAGTAGGTCATAGCAAATAGGTTGTTTACAGAAAGTATTTTAGAAGCCAGAAAGAGGATCAATGTTTAAGTTTTACAGTCTCACCTCCATGTGCCAACCTCAGCTGTCTCTCTGTTGCTCGTCCTGCTAGCACAACTTTCTATCATAATCTTCATACTCTTCCAGCGCGAGACCGCACTAATAACTGGGCTCTTTCGTGTTATCTTTTCGCAGACATATATTTCCGGGCATGGGAAAGCTGACTCCCCATTTCCCTGTTTACTTTGTTCATTTCTTGTTAAGAGCTTGGCCATTCAGTGATACATTTGTCTTCTTTCCCATTGTGAGGGATAAGGAACTGCAGAATGGAGAACATGTCTCAGGCGACAGAGTTGTGAGGAACAAGCAGCACAGATGACAGGGATTTAGCCCTGTTCCAAGTACAGTGTGAGTACAACAAAGGCCACCAAGTCATCATGTCAGAAATGGACTCATCTTGTTTCCTATTGTGCAGTGAGTTTTCTCTTACAATTATATAGCTCTATGACTTTTCCCCTCAGCTCCCTCAGCCTCAACAACAATTCACCTTTTGCAGTTTCCCTGCTTTTATGCTTCTCTCTGGCCGCTGCTGACCCACCACACTATTTACCACCTCTACCCAGGTTTTTCATATATGCTACTATCTCATTTTATCAAATTGTTTTTCTAACATCAAAGGTATTTGAGAAAATGAATTCTGTCATTTGTCTCTGGCAGACTGAAGTGCAATATTAACTAGATATTCAAGCCCTGTAGGAGGAATTTTTGTAGCAATTACACTTAAAAATCATCTGAATTTTTGATGCATTACTGTAGCCTTTCATCATCTCGTATGTATTTTTTGTTTCAAGTTTATCAATTCCTTGTTTTTTTGCACTTAAAGAGAGAAAACTCACCTACAATTTGAATAAAGAGATTGCATGATAATCGGTCCCATAACTGAATCACTCACAGTGTAATTTTCAATTTGCTTTCTTAATCAGGGCTTTGTTTAGTTTCTAAAATGATATAATGCTGAATAAAGTTTTTTAAGTGCTGATATTCATTGCATGTAGAAGAAAAAATATTTGCTCTGTGTATACAACTCAAATCTATTCATAATTAATTGTTATAGAGCTATAATCTCTTCAATTTTTTATGTAACATCATATAAGAACAATTTAGTCTTGATGTGGCAAGGTAAAGTATATTAAAATGGAGTCTCAACAAAAGATTACTTTAGTCATATAAGCTCTTTGTAGTTCTAATTATTGCTTGCTCAATTGTGCTGCTATCTTAGACTGTGTCTTGGATCAGTAGAGGCCGATGCCACTTGCTCTGAGGAAGAATCATGGAAAAGCAACAGTGAACTAAAAAAATTATAAAGTCAATATGAGAAAAATTGAGTTTTAAATGTATGTTTAGGTTCAGAGAAAGCACAAGGCAATATAACTTCAAAGAAAGTGCTTTTGTTGTAAGACATAATTGCAATGGACTTCAAAAAATATTTAAAACTCAAGGAGTACAGGATGTATTTTAAATAGAATTAACCACATTTGTAAAGAAGTAGTGCATGGTTTAAGAACAATGCTAGTATGTTTGGAATATCACTGAATTAACCTACAGACTGCAAAGAGTTTGGAATAATTTAGCCATATTAGATTGTGATATTTGTTGAGCAATTGCAAGCATTAAGGAGTTAATCAATTTACCTTTTTTAGCAATGTTAGGAAGAGTTCAAGTGTGTGTTAAAAACCACAATATTGCTAATTTCATATAGCTCAACATAGTAATATGGGATAGGTAGAGGATTATCACAAGAAAGGTCAGCTTTATGAAATATTTTTATCTATTTTCCTAAAACAAATTCAACCTCTTTCAGGCTTCAGATTCTGAGGCTCCTCTAAGGTCAATTAAATACAAATCCGTAATTTGGGTTGTTCCCTCTCACAGCCTCTTCCTTTCTCTTGACTGTTTATTGGAGAAAAGATAAAAATCCTACTTTTTCTTTCATGTCATATTTCAGTAGATTTTTTAGTAGGCTCTTGGTAATTAGCACCTCACTGAGCTCTCTATTCTAGCACTTTCTTAGTCCCTTCCTTCCAAAAGATAAAGTTTTGTTCCTAAGAGCAAATACGATATATAAGGTTTACTGTAGCTCTTTATTCAAATACATGTACAGGTTATTTTCTCTATAATTAGACAAATTTAGCCACTCCACAGAAACATAACAGTCTTGGTTGACATTTCTTATCATAGAGATCAATTATGAATTTATGTAACTAATGTTCCAGTGTGTCTTAATACTTTGCCTGGAAATATTTTCTTTTTTGATCTCATAATTTCAGTTTATTTTTACAGAAAAAGGCACCTTTGTGTGAAAATTTTGTCCAGAAGAATCAAATAAGAGGGGACAGTTTTTTCAATATATTCATAAATTAATCATAGTGCTCACTCTTTGGCAGTGGACCAAATGAAAATCAATCTTTGATGTTAATAACAGGTTAGTGACTGTTATGGCTAGATGGATTTATACATTCTGTTTAAAAGACATCATTAAAGTTACAACTCAAAATTACCTAGGGATATCTGATCACACTGAAGTCAGTGTTTGCTATAGCAACTATGAAGAGTTTAGAATTAAGCTGAATTCCCTGTCCTTCATAACAGCTCTTATCTGAGTCTGTTAGATACATTGGAAGATAATTCACTAATCAAAAATTATGTTAAAAACAGTATTTTCATGCCTAATAGATATAATTTGAACAATTAATATTTAATTGTTTGGTCAATCTCGCATACATATATCTGGTGATTTGAGCAACTATGAAGATAACAATAAGTAATAAACAATCATTGTTGATTTCCTATCATCCTGTTGTGAAATTCTGTGTTGTTTTTATAGCTTTTGTGTTTTTCTTTTTAATTTCAAAGACAAAGGAATGGAGACATATAAATCAGCATAACAGAAAAACAATACATGAAATACAAAATTATAGAGAAGATAGCAGGAAATTAGTACTGGATACTGTATTACATAATGTTATCTTCACATTAGTTAACACAAAAACAATAAAAGAAATACCAAGTTATAGAGAAGATAGTAGGAAATTAACACTGAATGCTGTATTATATAATGTTATCTTCACATTTGTTGCTCAGTTATACAGATGATGGTTTGTTCAATTAACCAATTTTCTCCACCTTCATCTCTGCTGTTCTACCACTGAATCAGTCGTCTTCCCTCTGGTAATAACTGTACTTTTGGGTTTAGTTACTCCCTCAGGCTCTCACTTTGGGAAGAGACACGGCTGCTTCAAATTATGCTGTAACAAATATGTGTGTACACAAATTGCTATGGCAGGAGGTGGAAAATCACCCATGCTCAAAGAAAGTAGATAGGCAGGGAACCAGGTTCAGTATGGTCAAGGCCCCATTCACAAGCCCTCAAGGCCATCAGGGGTTGAGTCGAGTTGGCAGGGTTACCCAGTGAACTCCCAGGCTTCACCTCGATACAGCATGTCTGGAGGTCCAGTCAAATCCTCAGGGTTGCCCAAGCAGACTGCTGGGCTCCACCTTGTCACTACGCTGCCAGGGACCTAGTCAAGTCCACGGGGTTACCCCCAACAGACCGCCAGGCTCACCCCATCGCCGCATTGCCAGTGGCATGCACGTTTGAGTCCACAGAGTCCCCGCCAGCAGACCGCCAGGCTCCGCCCTGTCCCTGTGCTGATGGGGGCCCAGTTGAGTACATGGGTTCGCCCTCAGTGAACTGCCAGGCTCCGCTCCTGTTGCCACACTGCTAGGGGCCTGGTTGAGTTCACAGGGTCACCCCCGTGAACCGCTGGGCTCTGCCCTGTTGCCACACTGCCAGAGGCCTGGTCCAGGTCTTCAGGGTTCTCATATAGCCTAGAGGGAGGCCCTTGCCCCTTCAGGCTACTGAGCTACCTGTCAAGGCCCCCGGGGTCCCCTTATAGGCCACTAGTGTTTCCCTGCAGGGCGCCTATGACTCTTTGGAGGCTATCCCCACCCAGCTAGAGAACCGGGTCTGCACCCTAGTTCCAGGTCTTCACCTCCTCCAACCTCTCGATCTCCAGTGTTGCCATTACCCGCCCCTTGCAGCTGGGCATTGGTCACACTTACGATGCTGGGCACAAGTTGCGTGAGGTCTCTCCCACCCTTGCTCACTGTGGTAGTCCGGGCTGTATACTAAGCTTAGTTATTAGTTCTAGAACAGAGCTGAAGGATTTTCTCGGATTTGCTGTGTAAAGTATGTTGTTGTCTCTCGGACTCCAGTACTGCTGCTTTTCGTGTAATTTGTCACTATGGGTTCATACAAGGTTCATATATGCTAGCAGTATGAAGTCCCTCTTGGTGCTCATATTAGTAGTTTAGAGTGTGTCCTGAAGCCAGTGGACTCAGCCTGTTACTGTCAGGGGCACATGGTGAGTACAGGAGCCACTGAGACTCAAGCTGCTCAGAGAGGAAGTTCAGGGTGAGAGCTGAAGCCTGGTAACTCAGCTCATGCTTCCTGCTTGGTGTTGGAGTGAGACAGGCATCGGGCCGTGTGATCCACCTCCATCTGCTGCTCTCTCTTACTGTTGTGCTCCAGTTCCCATTTGTTCTTTGGCTGGATCCCTGGGAATTGCTGTGGTCCTAGGGTGGCTGCCACTGCTCTCTGCTGCTTTGTCCTGGTAGCTACTCACACAGTGGAGAGGCAGGAGGCCACAGCCTTGGTGCAGATGGAGAGTTGGGTGTGGTGGGCTGTGTACTGTTTGCTTTAACTCCACCTTGTCTCTGGGCACTGATTAGAAAGGTTGCTGCCGAGTGGAGGTTCTGCTTTAGTGGCTGTTGTAACTTCTCATCCTCACACTGGGTTCGACAATAACTCCTGACTGTTGGGGGCCTCTTTTCTGGGCTGTGCTTTCTCCTCGCCTGTCCTGGCCCAGGTCTCAGAACTCCGCTGCCCCCTCGATGAGCTGGGAGGCTCCCGTGAGCCTGGGCATCCAAAGCTGAAGCTGTGAGTGCCAGAATGAGGGAGCAGGCCTAAGGTGTATTTGGAGTGCTTACTCCCTCCTTCTCTGCCTCCTCTTCCTCTGACTGCACCATGGCGTCCCTCCAAGCCTTTCCTCCTGGAGAAGTGTTGTTTGCTCTTTCTGAGGCTTCAATTATCATTTCAGATCCTTCCTGGGTTCAGGGTACACATTTCTCTCCCTCCTGTCTTTCTCATGTTGCTATATTCCAGTGTCTGGGTGGCAATCTTCCAGGAAGATCTTTCCCTGCTTCCTGGTCAGTATCTTCCTGAAAGTCCTCTGAAAATCAAATGTGTTGTTTTCTTTTTGTCTTTGTTTTTGTTATTTTGTTTTTGCTATTTTCTCTTTAAAATAAAAAAGGGAGAAATAGTTGCACAATAATAAGCAACTTGAAAAAATATAATTTGATTTTTGTCTTTGGTTTCATCATGTTAATAAATTTGGAAATGGTGAGATAAAGTGCCTCTAACTTGCAGCTTTGTAGTAAATAACTTACATGGCTATTTATACATATTTTACAAAAATTAATTTTTTATGCTTCCTACCAATTTTAATAGTTGAAGACAAAATTATGTACACACAAAGAAGATCAGTCTAACTGGTGGATATTAAGGTTTGGATCTGGCATGTGTTTAACACATGTGATCAGAGGTGGGGCTTCTGGCAGATGATTGGTTCCTGGGGGCGCCATCTTTTTCATGGATTAACACACTTACGAGTTCACAGTTGAATGTGCTGTTAAGAGGTGAAACCTGGTCAAAAGAGGTGCCCATTGGGGACTTGAAAGGGCATAGTGTATTCTTTCTCTTGCTCAGCCCTTTCCTCACTACATTCTGTTTGTCATTAAGTATCCAGCTTTTCTCCACCATGTTTCCACCATGATGTTCTCATTTTGAAACTCACTGACCAGGAATGACTCCACTGAACCAAATTAAATACCCCTTCTTTGAGTTGCAAATGTGTATTTTTGTCCCAGCAATAGGAAAGTAAGACAGAAAATTGCTACCAAAGAAGTAGAGTTGTTGCTAACTATGTTGGACCATGTGGATCAGAGTCTTGATAACTTGTTTGTGGAAAGAGTTTGGAAGCACTGGAGATGCAGCTACAGAAAACTTAGAATCCTGTAAGCAGAGCCTGAAGGAAGAGTCTGACCAGAACTCAGAAGAACAGAATGCTGATAACAGGCATGCAGAATGTTACACCCAGGCTGAGGAAGTTCTAGTTGGGAGGGAAGAATCCACTGGGATTTCACATAAATACATTTTACAGTATCAGTTGGACATGAACCTTTGGGGACCTGTGGAAAGAAAGTTATGCTTTAGATCTAGAAAAGTCCCATGTGTTCACAGGAAGAGCTTTTGGAAGGTGACTGGATCATAGTACACTATACTCATCCACTAATGAGTGTGCTGTTAGGAGCTGGGGTCTGGTCAGAGGAGGTGGGCCACTGAGGGTATGACCTGAAAGAGTGTATTCTTTTCCCCAGCTACACACCTTTCCTTTCTTTCTGCTTCCCACCTACGGCAAGATGAGATGATCAACTTTCCTCCATCATGCTCTTCCCCCAGGATGCTCCTGCCTTGGAGCTTGGTGACCAGGATGGACTGACTGCTCTGCATCATGAGCCAAGTTGAAGCTCTCCCCCAGCAACAGGAGAATGACTGACACAGTGGATGGTTTATTTTGCTGAGTCTCATTTTGGCACTGATAATCTCATTCCTAACCTGTTTAATTGCCCTCAACATTTACTATTGAATAGTGTCTATTATGTGTGACAACTTCCTCACTAGAATTATGAATCTTTATTGCTTTTTTGTAATGACACAATTTGAAAATTCACTACTACGTTTGAAATTTTGTAAGAAAAATAACCATAGAGACATATAAGGGAAATCTAATAATATAAATGAAAGCAACACACAGAAAACACGTGTACATCGGGGGTGATGCTTATAGTCAAGATCGCCCTCTACCTAAAAGTGTGAAGTGGGAGCTTTTCTATGACACTTTCTTTATAAATTTTCCCGTGTTACATAAGGGTTTTGCTTCCTCAATTAAAACTTTTCCTTTTTCCCTTCTTTTTGTCCTCTTTTCTTTCTTCTTCCTTTTTTTCTTTATAATGCTCTTGGATTGACCTTGCCATTCTGTATTTCCTTAAAGCCCACATGGCTCTAGAAATGTTCTAAGGTTATAAACTTGTTAGTTTTAGTGAAATAAAATTTATGCAAAATACATAATGAAAAGGTGAATAAATCCGTTTCAGGGATTAAGTCTGAGAACAAACATATGGAAATCCTTGGAAAAAATTTTAATACTTATCAAATATATCAGATAGTTTTCACATCAAAGGATGATTAGTGTTGTTTTATGACTCATGATCTAAAATTAGAGGAAATATGTCATGTTTCCATTTATCGTACCCTGCTTGCCACTATTTACATTTTAGGAGAGTGATTTAAGCTTCTGTTTGATTCCACTTGCTTATATTTTAAGCCTAATAACAGATTTTCTACATCACACTTTTATTTTTTAGTAGTGCACATTAGTGATACAGAATAATGATGTTTGATTTGGGCAATTACTATGCACACCTAACACATCACCATTTTCAATCTCTTTCCCTCCTCTCTTTACCTTTCACCCATCTTTCAGGTTCTTTTCCCTATTTCCAATGGTTTATCTTTTTACTGGAGTTTTTAGATTTTGATAAATTATTTTTCAAACTTTTCCTTCTGTGAGTCACTCAGAATGAATCAGATTAGAAATTTTCTTCATTAGAAATCCTCTCAACTGTGAGAAGATATGCATGAATGTGAAGCCATGTAGAGTGTCCAATTTTTTCTCATAAAAGCAACAAATAAATAAAGAAAATGTCTCTGTTATCCAGATTCTTGTTGCTCTAGACTGGAATATTGTTAGTCTATTGCCTTAAAGCAACACAGCATGTGCAGGATCTTTCTTATAGTATCCAATTCTTCACGATGGCTGTCAACTCAGGTAATCTTCTTAAAGCTATAGCTATATATGACTTAGGCCAAATTGAGTATGATTGACGTCACACTGAAAATCCCTAAATTTCTACTATCTTAAAAGTAAAATACATAAATATCTTCTAAATTAAACAATTCTCCAAGATATTATTTGAAAATTCACATTTAAAACTGAACAAACAAAAAGTTCCATTCCAGTAGGAGGATAACATTCTTTTAGAGAGCATACCTTATTTGGAGAATTACAGTCCATGCATTTTCGGGTGGCATCTGATTCCGTTCAAACTTCAATAGTCTTATAGTTTTGTTTGCCTCAGCTATGAAAATAAAACTCATTCAATGACAGGATTTTTGCCTTTTCTTGTTTAGAAATGTCTGTGGAAAATAAATTGCACTTGCATGCTACGTAAAGCATGTGCACATGAAAAAAGTCATATGCCGAGAACAGATATGCCAGTCAATATCATTGATAGATGGAACATGCATTTTATAAGGTTCGCAGAAGCACTCAAAGTGTGTGGCCAACATTAGACAATCTGGACTTAGATTGTATATGTATTTTTTATTTTAAAAATAAAAAGGAAAACATATTAACAAACAGACATCCATTCACAAAACAGCGTAAGAACAATAGAAACAATACAGAGTTACAGACAAAGTGGTAGGAAATTAACAGTGGTTGTTGTATTACTATTGATATCTCTAAAGTGGTTTCTCAGGAAAACCAATAGAGACATACAACAGTGATCAAACAAGTGATCATTAACTGTCCCTTTCAGTAAAGCAATAGAAGACAGCAGTATGACTGTTAGCTATCCTGTAGATACATACATACATAATTTCCCCTTCTTTCTCTTCTTTCCAACACCCCAGTTATTAGATGCATTGTTAAATATGAGAGCTGTGGAATTTTGATGGGCAGAAACCTTCAGTTATGTATTATGATAATCCTTACTGATGAAATCCATTTGTATGTGACCGTATAGACACATTGAATTTGACTCTCATATTTGATATCCTGAAAGAGTCAGAACATCATCGTGTTGTGGAGGACAGTTACCTTGAAGAATGACTTATAACTTATTTTTTATTTTATTTCTTTATCTTACTCTAGCTGGTTTATTGAGAAAGTTTTCACATACCAGTTCAGGGAAGAGTGTGGCTTATAAACAGGAACCTGAAGGGGGATCAGGGGCTTGGGCTCAGGGTGAAATTCAAATGAAGAGTGAAGTAAATAGAGGCCAATTCAGAGCCAGGAGACAGGAAAACTCCCACACAGGGATAACCTGCGAGGGCACCATTGAAATCCAGTTGTACATGCAGATATTCTTCATTGTCTTAGATAAAAATCATACATTCATTTTATATTCCTTCTCATCATATTTCACATGCTCTCTTTGTTGATGATTTAAGGAAAATGGGCTGTAAAGCATTTACATATGAAACATATCAATGATATTAAACAATACTTTTGAGATCAAATTGCCATGTGCAAAACAACCTATTTAAAAAAGTAAAAGTTTCTGGTATTTTATATACATACCTACGTTTTATTGTAAATGCAGTTTTGCAATTATGCATTTGCTACTAAGAATAACCACAGTGGAGTACCATGAGTACAATTCTGTGTGCTGGGGTCACCTGAAAATTTCTTCACAATTCATATTTCAGAACACACCATCAAAATTTTCCATTCAAATAGGAAAGTATCCTCTTAGCACATTTTCCTGTGGTAAATTATGATGAAAATGCAAATTACCTAATAATGAATCATTTATTAAAAGTATGGTATTACTTCAAGTATCATCAGTTAGGAGTTCCATGAGAACTCCAGCCTGTATCAGTTGGTGGGTGAGAAGAGTTGATCTCTCCTGGGGTTTGACATAGCTATTGTTAATGTCATTTATCTATGTGCTTATTGCGAATGGTCTCAAAGAATTTTAATGATCATTATTAGGGCAAAGTATTTACAAGATTATTGTTTCTCTAATTAAGAACAACTATTCAGGACTGGGGTGAAACTTGGCATTACACCATTGACTACCATGTAGAAAGTACTGTGTTTAATCTATGATGAAAAAAACAATATACACATAAAGAAAATAGCAGTTCACACTAATTATTATCTTTTCCCACAAAGTGGATGGTCCATTTTATTATTCAGCATTCAAATGGAAAAGTTTTTAGGTATTGAGACTGACTTTTATGGACTATGCTGATCATATATAACAGTATTTTAGTTTCATGTGGAGAATATGGTGATTATAGTCATTATCTCACATGATTCTGGGGTGAGGGGATAGTACAGTTTGCAACCAATTTTGGCAAGTAAGACAAGAAATGTGATTGTAGGCTTAGTCCACAACATCTTGAAATCTTGTTGATTTGTGGATGTCTGAAATTTGTCCCCTCCTGGAGACAGAAAATGTAATGGTAGTTTTATTTGAAAACTTTGTTTGACATTTTTTCTCAAAATGTGGTCCAAAAAATATATATATTAGAATCAGCTGAGATCTTCCTCTAAAATGCTTTCTGGAACTACACCAAAGGAATTATAGCACAGAAGAAAGGACCCCAGGATCTGCATTTTAAATAAAATAAGGTGTCAACATCTATGAATACCTAATATTAAAAATGTTCCTACATTGTATACATATATATAAATGTTGCATGTTACAACAGTATATGTGATTATAAGCTTCTGTGTACCAATCCCAGCTAAAAAATATTTAATCAAAATTTTAACAACTAAATGCTTTAGTAGTCTGATTCAGACAAATCTGATTTGTTTTCTACTGAAAAAAATGTAGAGATTAGTTACAGAACTGTAAGAATTGTAGAATTGAGAAGCCTTTGAATAATGACTTTTTACATTTATCATTAAGAAATATCCTTCAGCAATCTTTGACCAAAAGAAAAAAGTTTTACATCTCACATCCAAATTAAATTCATGACTTATTCTCTGGTGATTAGCTTTTAGTTCTTTTGCATATCTTTCTATGGAGTCCCTGTGACCTCTAATTTTATGCTTGTGGTTCAGTATTATTCATTTTTCTGCCTAATGTTTCATTATATTCTCTCTCTCAACCAGAGTCAAATTCACAACTTTGTCAGCCACGCACTGTGTCACTGAACTATAATCTGAACCCCTATTTTATTGGGGAACTGCAGATTGAATCTTGAGTTTTTGCACTGAACTATATCCCTGCCTTTTTTTTCCCCCTTGAGACAGTGTCTCATTATGTCATTAAGTGTGTTTGGCTTTGCTCAAACTTGAGATACTCCTGCCTTAGCCTCCCAGAGTGCTAAGGTAACCTGCATGCAATATCATGCCTCTATGTATAACTATATTCTTGATAAGATGAACTGAAACTCTTATATGCCTACTATTTCAAATTTCTTCATCTTTTTATTTTGGAATGTATTTAGAGGGCCTACTTGCAAATTCTTCAATTTATTTATGACATTTTCCCTGGTTCGTCACCTATTGTCATTTGCTTATTCAATCAGGAAATATAGTTGTCTACACCTTGACTTGGTCCTTCATCGGCTATTGCAGGCTCTTTCAACTCCTATATGCATAATAAATCTTTAATATGTAGGTATGGCTTTCCATTAAGATTCATATTTTGATACCAAACATATAAATCCTTCAGTACATAAACAAGAGTCTATTGAATGAAAAGGGAATGTGTGCTCAGACACACATCATTATTTTACAGGGTAAACAACCTTTTAAAAATGTTTTTGTTGATCTCATTGTCTCTGCTCATGGGTGTCCACCTCTGAACCGTTGTCTCCTGCCCAGACCAGTGCGATGTCACTTCCTAACATGAACTTTACCTTATGCGCTTTCCCAGTTTACATACTTCGGACATTTTGACCCTGGGATGTTCTCTTTTTGCAAAATACTCATCCTTATGTAATAGTATTTTTGATAAAAGAAAGGAAGACCACAGATAAGAAATAGCAAAGTCGGAGTTCCGGGGAAGATGGCGACCAGGTGAGCAGCAAGGGAGCGAACCTCCTTAATAAACACCACCAGCTCGAGACAGACTTGGCGAGCGTGAATGCCGGGACCTCGGCTGGGAAGTTTAAACTGGGCGTATTTCTCTGAGATGCCGGGGGAGATGTGGTAGGGCGGACCAGGCTGCCGGGGCGAGACGTGGGAAAGCC
>PVLD010018288.1:0-39396 GCA_004027595.1 Dinomys branickii | reverse complement strand
CGCCGATATCTCACCAGTTATTGGAGTCCCTGCAGGCATGAAGGTTCCAAGGTGCCAGTCTATCCTTTGGGGCTTTCTGCGCGGCCCGCCCGATGCGCACGAAACGTGAGCCCGCTGGGCGTTGCCGCCGCCAGAGAGCCGATCTCTGTCGGGAGTCGCCGGAGAGCTGCGCCGGCTCGGGAGGCGGGAGGGATCGAGCCGTCCGTGCTCTCAGGGCGTCAGGACCCGGTAAATCTTTCTTTCCGCTCCCGGCGCCTCGGGCCCTCTGCGCGGCCCGCCCGACACGCGCGAAACGTGGGATTGCCGGGCGTCTCCGCCGCTAGCAAGCCGATCTCTGTCGGGAGTCGCCGGGGGGCTGCACCGGCTCGGGAGGCGGGAGGGACCGAGGCGGCCGCGCTCCCACTGTGCTTGGACCGAGCCAAGCTTCTTCCCCGCGCGGATCGTCCCTGGCTCCCAGCGTCTGAGGCCTTCCCACGTCTCGCCCCGGCAGCCTGGTCCGCCCTACCACATCTCCCCCGGCATCTCAGAGAAATACGCCCAGTTTAAACTTCCCAGCCGAGGTCCCGGCATTCACGCTCGCCAAGTCTGTCTCGAGCTGGTGGTGTTTATTAAGGAGGTTCGCTCCCTTGCTGCTCACCTGGTCGCCATCTTCCCCGGATCTTCCGAGATGGAATCTTAGTCACCTGCCCGCGGAGCCCTGGCGACCAGCTCTGCCAAGGTCCGGGCAGTGACATTGCTGGGTGGACGGGGCTCGCGAGGTCTGCTGACGTCACTGCCGCAGCAGTCACGAGCGAAGACCAAGTATGGGACTTTAAGGAGAGAAGCTGGCTGCGCCCCCCGTGGTCGAGGCTGAGCGCACCAAGGATGCCAAGTGCTTTGGACTTCTAGGGTCGCCCGGTCGAAGTAGCGCTTCTCGCGCCATCCGGGGACACCCCACACCTCAGCGCACTCCCATGCCCGAACTCAGCTCAGACTGGGATGCCCCGAACCGCGGGGTTTCCCGCGCACGGGCCCTGGGCTGCAAGGGACAGAGGCGGGAGCTGCGGGGCGTGACAGGGCGGGGGAAAGGATGCGCGCTGCGGGAACGGAGCCAGCCGAAGCGCAGCGTGCGGCGCAGGACGAAAGCTGCAGCGCCTCGCCTCTCGTCCTGCTCCCTGGGTGCTGCGGCGGCGCGGGACGCGGGATATGCCTCACTTCTGTGTATGTCAATCCTTTTTCCCTGCCAAGGAAGTTTTCTGCCATGACATCTTTGAAAAGGATTTTTATTCCATTTGAGCTCTCCTGCTTTTTCCTGATGCCAATCAATCAACCTTATGTTATTCTTCTTTGCATCACCTAGCAGCTGTTGGATTAATTTCTCATTGTCCCTGTATATTTTTAGGAAATCTTTCTTTGTATGATTGCTAATCACATCTTATTTTCTGCATCTGAGATTCTGTCCTAATATTGGCTCATTCTGCTGTGTATACTTTCAATAGAATTTTTAACCTTCTAGAAATCTGTTTGAATCTGTTTTATGGATTCCATTTCTTTCCTATGTTGGGCATTCATGGCTTCTATCATTTTTCTAAGCTCCAATTATTACGATTAGTCTTGAGACAGAGTTTTGCTATGTCAGTCAAGCTGGCCTTGAGCTCACTTTGTAGCCCAGGCTGGCCTTGAACTTGCAGTGATCCTCCTGCCTCAGCCTCCTGAGTGCTGGGATTGCGGGTGTGCACCACCACATCCATTGCTGTCCCTCTATTTTTATCTACCCTAGAGTCACTAACCGTGTGTTTCATTATCACCACCATCTCTGTGGTTGTCTGAGAGATTATTTCTGACTTGATTTCTCTACAGCCTCCTTTATTTGCCTTATTACTTCCACTGTTACTACTTCAGAGAGTCCAGGTGGATGGCTTCCGAATTGTTCCACCTCATTTTCCCTGGGATTTCCTTTGATGAGCTGGAAGTCTGGGCTTACATCTTTTTTAAGTGTCTTATTGTCTTATTTTTCTTTCTTTAATTTTTTTTTAGTTTTGTTCCTGTGTTATTGCTTGTAAATTGCCTATGGTGAGTAGCCTTATTACTACTATTCAGAACATTTAAGAAATAACTATTTCTCAGAGATGTCTTTCAGGTATACCTGGCTTTTAGGTTTTGAGTCTGTTGCAAAATCCTATCTCTTCTATTTCTTGGTGATGAGAAGTTGCTGCCTACCTTCCTCAGCCCCTGATTCTTTGGCACTGGACTACAGTACATTTTTTATGAATCCTAGGCAATCTCAGTCTTAGTATATCAGGAAGAACAACTCACTAGCACAATTATCTCAGTTTGGCTAAAGTGGGACAAGCAGCAATAACAGCAGCATCACATAGCCTAGAAAATGACATACTGAGGTAGTTATTGGCTTCCGACCTTTAACCGTTTGAACTGTATTTGTAGTTATATAACAAAATCTAAAAGGAACCAGAAAATTGTATGCAGCAAGTGAGCCCTCTATATCACAATTTTATGTCAGGGAGGAAATTTAAAAGTGGGGGGAAATAAGAGAGAAATGGAAGAAAAGAAGAGAAAAGAAGCAAGGACAGGGGAAAAAGGAGGATCAGGCAACTCTGGGAAACTGGTACAGAGGCAGGAGGGGAGAGAGAAGGAAGAAGGAAAGGCGGGAACAGGACAGAGTAACAACAACCAGAAAGCTGGAAAGCACGCTCGCACTCACACAAAAACAGAAGCAAACACTGAAGAGAAAACAAAAACCCAAACAAATAAACGAAACAATGTGAGAGAAAGAAAACAAAGAAGAAAAGTAGAAAGGAAAAAAATGCCCACTTTAAGGCACGTCTCTGCTGCCACTGGTAGACCACATGGGCTGACAGAGTCAAGCTCCATGTCAATCAATCCCAGTGAGGCTGCCCTGCTGTTTCCACTGAAAGGAGTCTCTCCTCTGGCTGCAGGCTGGAACCAGACCTCTGCAGCCAGCAATAGTCCCTGGGCCCCTGTGGGTCTGAACTCAGCTGTGTGCCACCAGATGGAGCCAGCAGCCACTCCCGTCCCATATGCTGCTGGCCTGCCTCCAAGATGGCTCCCAGCCAGTCATCCTCTCTTGCAGGAGGCCAGAATGCAAACAACTCACCAGCCACTGCAGTCCTCAGCTCAGCTCCATTGGTGAGCTTCTCTGTGGCCTCCGTGGTTGCCAGCAGTCACTGTGAGTCTGCGGTTGAAGCCACCCTTCCCACACAGCGAGTCTGGGATCCAGGAGAAAGTGCTGTCTGCCACCTCCTTCTTCTTCACTGAAGTTTCTCTCTTCATGCTGTCTGTGGGCCTCACTTATTTAACTTTTTTTTTTTTTTTTTTTGCGGTACTGGGGATCGAACTCAGGACCCTGCGCTTGCTAGGCAAGCGCTTATTCCACTGAGCTATATCCCCAGCCCCCATGTGGGCCTCACTTATCACTTCAGCTCCTTCCTGGGTCCCAAGGACCCACTTCCCTCCTTCTCTTGTTGCTATTGTCCAATGTCTGGATGCCAGTTCTTAGAGAGGCTCTTTCTCTGTTGCTCACTGCTCCACCATCTTCCTGGAAATCAGGACTGGATGTTTGACTCTCTCCCAACACATATTCATGTAAAAAAGCCTTTTGTTGTTGTTGTTATTGTTGGGTTTATTTTTGCTTTGTTCAGATAGGGTCTTACTATGTAGCTCAGGCTGGTCTTAAATTCACTATGTAGTCTAGGCTGACCTCAAACTTGCTGCAATCCTCCTGCCTCAGCCTCCCAAGCACTCAGATTAAGGTGTGTGTCACCATGTCTGGCTCACATTAAGTCTTAAGTGCTCCATGCTGGTATTTGGAGTTGGGGCCTTTGACAATTTAGGTTTCAGTGAAATCAGTAGGGTGGTTTCCCATGATAAAATTAGCATCCCTATGAGAAAAGATCAGAGCACTCTCTTTGTGTATGAGGGCTCAGCAAGCCAGCAGTGTCTGTAAACCAGGAAGAGGGCCCTCATTAAGAAACCAAACTCACTGCTACCTTCATCTAGGGCTTCCCAGGCTTCAGAACTGTAATAAATCAGGTTAGGTAGTGCTTATCTCAGTCCTCCGGGAGGCTGAGGCCAGGGGATCACATGTTCAAGTCCATCCTGGGCAATTTACCAACTTAGCAAGTCCCTACCTTGAAATTGAATAAAGACTGGGCGCGTAGCTCAGTGTGAAGGCCCTGAGTTCAGTCCTCTGTGCCCAAATAACTAATTAAATAAACGCATTTTATACACTATGACTTGGAAACATTGTGACAAGGAAGATATAAGGTACTGTTGTGTGTTTGGGGATATAATTCCCATAGCAACGAGTGATATATCTGGGTAGAATCAAATGAATGAGGGAACAAAATTTTGAAATGTCTGCCAAAAGCCAGGGGCTCAGATAGCCCAGGAAGATATTTTAGGTGCTCAGACCAAACGCTCTACTTCCTCAGCCTGTTTGCCAGCACTTACCTCAATGCCAGGAGGAAGAAAATGAGGAGGAATTTCCCAGGTTGGCTGAGCAAACCCTTCCTTCGCTTCTTCTCACTCTTCTCGCTCAGCTCCGGGTCCACCCTCTGCACCTGCAGCACCTTCCCTCTTCCCAGACAGACAGACAGACAGACGGACGGACAGAAAGCCATCACCAGTGAGAACTCATGTGATCCATTTCTAAGACTCCCCCCCACCACTTTCATGAACTGTTTCACCAGAATGAAATTCTACCAATTATTCACACACATTTCAGTTAGGGTCGTTTAGGCAAAGGTGTTTCATATTCCATGCAAACCTCAGCTGATGGGTAAAAGTTGCCTCCTTCATCTGCAAAAGCACTCTAGATTACTTTTGAGCTCAAATAAGGAAGAACGAGGATCCACTGGTGACTCGGGCGTGGCTACAGAAGCCCAGGGCCGACCCGGAGCGGAGATGCGACGCAGGACCTTCCCAGGAGTCTCTGTCACCAGTGCAGCGCTGTCTTCTTGCATCTTTCCTGATGAGCTCCTCTCTTCCGATACCGTCCCTGTCCTGCACACCCAAGCACTTCCTTTTTGCTCCTAACACTGCATTCACACTTCCGTTCTCCAGGACACCTTGCAGCTTCCCGAGCTGCTGTCCGCGGCCCTGCACAGCGGCTCTCAGAGATGTGTCTCCTGAGCTCAGCATGCAGCTTCTGCAGCCCTCAGTGTCTGACTCAGAGCAGGGGCCCGAACGGTGGGGAGAAACCGCATCTAGGGAGGGAAAAGAAAACAGACGGCACTGAACATCAAACGTGAGCTGTGAGGGAGAAAAGAGAGAAAAGTGAACCGTGAAAAGAACAAACAAGCAAACTAAATGACCCAAAGCGCTATGAGGAACTGTAAGTCAAGAAAAATAAATCTGAAGATAAAGCGGAAAAAAACAAGAAAGATGTGAACTCTGAGTGACGTCTTCACAAACTGTGTGTGTGTGTGTGTGTGTGTGTGTGTCTGTGTCTGTGTGTCTGTGTTTGTGGGCATTACTGAGAACTGAATCCAGGGTCTCCATGTTGAGCTACATTCCAGCCTTTGTTGAGATTTTTTTTCAGACAAGGTTTTGCTATGCAATTCAGGCTGGCATTGGGCTCACTTTGTAACCCAGGCTGGCCTCAAATTCACAGCAATCCTCCTGCCTCAGTCTTCCGAGTGCTGGGATTACAGGCGTGCACCACCGGTGCCTGTTTATTTTTTATTTTGAGACAAAGTCTCAGTAAGTCACTAAGTTGCCCAGGTTGAACTTGAACTTCCAATCCTCCTGCCTCAGCCTCCTAGAGGGCCAAGCTTACAGGTGTGCACCACCTTGCCCAGCTACAAATAATATTTTGACTGGAGAAATGTCAGGGATAGTGGGTAAGGTTACCTACTTACCAAGAACACAGGGGAGAAGGAAAATGCTTTCAAAACCATTTGTGCATTTATTTTTAAATGAATCTTATGTTGGCAGAAAAGCAGGGGAGGTGGAGAAGAAAGGGAAGAAGAACAAAAAGGGGGAAAAGAGAAAGAAGCCCTGGGATGATTACGTGCAGGAACCGGCTCCCCACGATGAGTACGGTCACTGTACGTACGTGTGTGTTTGTAGGCTGAGAGAGACCGATACCTCACGCTTGTAGCTTTTACCCTCCAGCTGCTGGGGTTTGAGTCTGAATAGTTGCCTGAACGATCTGTCGGTCTTGCGGTGTCACAGCTGCGGTGATGTTTGTGGTGACAACAAATCACAGGGCTCTCAGATGGGTCAGTGGATCGAGCTCCCTTCAGACATCGGGACTCCGGGACGAGGCAAGTATTGACTCTGAGAGCCCACCGCGGCCCAGTCCTCCCAAAGACGCTGTCTGTGGTGCGTTGACACCTGGTGGGCAACTTGTAACACACGGCTGAGCTGAGTCCGCGCGGCACTGGGTGCGGACAGCCCAGGAGAGGGCTGCTGCTGGAGGCGTAAGAGGCAGAGCTGGAGAGGAGGAGCTGGAGCTGCCGGTTCTCCTGGAGGGGCGCGTCACACTGGCTTTCCCGGTGGGAGCTCGGCTGTTCTCATCAGAGGAGCTGGAGACCTCGCGGTCTCCGAGGGCGGCTGCCGTTCTCTTCTGGGGAGCTCTGGTCTTCGTCTTGAGCATCGCTCCCTGGCTCCAGTGCGGACCCCTCAGCCCACTGGCGCAGACTTTCTAGCTTCCACCACTGACCTCTGGGCCTTCCCAGCCCAGATCCGTGAAACAGGCCTGCGTGAGGCCTTGTCACGGGCTCTCGGCCTCCAACTGGACTCATGCGGGACATTGCGCTGGGATCCAGGCCCTCAGCTGGATTCTTTGGGCCTCTAGTGTGTGGGCAGGTTTCCTGTACTCTTTTGCATTTGATTCTTTAATTATTATAAAATACTCCTATGAAGTATGTGTCCTGTATTACACTGCTTCCCTTGTAAACCCTGACTATAACACTGTCTGAGTGTCCTCAGCTCTGGCTCCCACAGGTATTCTGCCCAGGTGTGGTGGCACACATCTGTAATCCCAGCACTTGGGGGCTGAGGCAGGAGGATCACTGAGTTTGAGGCCAGCCTGGGCTACATAGCAAGGTTTTCTGAAAATCAGAGTACATGGAACCAGCAGCCTCAGATTCTACATTAGCAGATGTCAGACCTGACTTCAGCTCTGGGTGGGGTGCTCCATAAATCTGTCTTGGTTTCCTCACACCACCTCTCTTCTCCAGTGTGCGACAGTTCGGGCACTTGTCCCTTTGCCTCTGGCAGACCTGTCCTACTTTACCACACTTGGCAGCTACTGAGGATTCCACAGATCGAAAGTTTCCTAGCAGCATTTGCTCACTGCAGTCTCTGAGTCATATCTTGGTAGTTCTTGCACTACTCCAAGGTATTCCCTTATCGTACCTACTTTGGTGATTGGTGGTGTTTCTTTTTCAATGGTTTTGGGTGGCAGGTGGGAAGGCTAACAGGCTTTCTCCGGGCACGAAGAGAGATAAATACTATGATTCTCACTGTGAGTTCAAGGCCAGCCCTGGCTCCATAGTGAACTCAAGGCCAGCCTGATACCACAGCCCTATCTCAAACAAAACAAAACAAAACATTAAAAGTCTTTCTTTGTAGTCCAGGTTACCCTTGAACTTGTGGCAGTCCTGCCTCGGCCTCCTGAGTGCTGGGATCACAGATGGGCCCTACCATGCCTGGCAGACATTGAGAAATATTTGTGTCTGGAAAACTAGCCACAATATTTCCATAAGTCAAAGCCTACAAGTAAGGCTCTACTTCCTTCAAATCTATGAAGGTAAAACAGGGTGAGGAAGATGCAGAAGAAAATCTGAAACTAGCAGAGGTTGCTGTATGAGGTTTAAGGAAAAAAGCTGACTCTACAACACAGCACTTCAAAGTCAAGCAAATGCTGATGCAGAAGATACAGCAAGTTATCCAGAGGACTGAGCTATCACCGCAGAGGAAGGGGGCCATGAAACTCTGCTGGAAGGAGATGCAACGTTAAGTGCTCATAGTTGGAGAGGAGAAGTCGGTGCCTGGCTTCAAAGACCTGGCTGGCTCTCTCACTGGGAGTGAGTGTGGCTGGTGAATTTAAGTTGAAGCTAATACTCATCGGCTGTTTTGAAGGCCCCGAGCCCTTAAGAATTACACTGAACACACTGGTTGCATGCTGTACCTGGGACCTCAAGTCCTGGGCATGGTGCGCCTGTTTCCAGCATGGGCCCGAATATTCCAAACCCACTTCTGAAGGCTACTGCTCAGGAAGAAGAGGGTCCTTGGAAAACATTACTGCTCACGGACGGTGCAGCTGACCCAGGAGCTATGATGAGAGGTCTTATGAGAATCCAGTATTGACCATGGATCAAGGAGTGATTTCAACTTTAAAGACTTGTTAAGAACTATATTTCGGTAGAGGCCTGTAATCCTAGCACTCTGGGAGGTTAAGACAGGAGGATTGTAAGTTCGAGCCCAGCCTGGGGAATTTAGCGACTTAGACCCTGTCACAAAATACCAAACGGCAAGGGCTGGGAATAGAGCTCAGTGTGAAAACCCTGGGGTCCATCCTCAACACACACACACATGCACACGCACATACACACACACACATGCACATACATGCGCACACACACACACATGCACACACATGCACACACACACGCGCACACACACATGCACACACATGCACACGCACACGCACACGCACACACACACATGCACACACGCGCACACACATGCACACACAGGCACACACAGGCACACACACATGCACACGCACGCACACGCGCACGCACACGCACACACGCACGCACACACACGCACACACACATGCACACACACGCGCACATACACGCGCGCGCGCACACACACACATGCACACGCGCGCGCACATACACACACACGCGCGCACACACACATGCACACGCACACACACACCTTTTATTTTTTCCTGCTGTACTGGGGATCAAACTCAGGACCTGCCAGGCAGGCGCTTATTCCACTGAGCTATATCCCCAGCCCCACACTCACACTTTATAGGGCTATGGCTGCCATAGATGATCCGTCTGACGGATCTGCACAAAGTCAGCTGAAAACTTTCCAGAAAAACATCTACCACCCTAGATTTCATGGGGGAGCATGTGCGGCTGGCGAAAGGGTGCAGGATACCAGCACGAAGCGCAGACTGGAAGCTGGTTTCAGCCGCGGGCACGCCCGGGGGAGGCCACGCTCGACCTCAGGGGAAGAAGGAGCAGCTGACAGGGTGGGAACCGCGGAGCTGACGCAGGACGCACCGCCACCGCCTGAGCTCACGCGCAGCTGCGTCTTGTGGGGCGGGCATCACGCTGACTCGCTGCAGGGCTGGGGCGGGCTGGGAGCCGGGCCATGGTGTGCTGACCCCAAAGGTCATCTCCTTCCCCCACTGTCCCTTGCCCTGGCGCCAGGTGACTATGGACCAAGCCCAGTTCAACCTATTTTAAATCGCAGCGTTGGCTGCTGCATCTCAGGGACCAGAAACTAAGACCGAGGCCAGCCGTGCAGCCAGCTTCAGCTCATTGCTGTCTCTCTTACGTTTTAAGAAATTGCCGCAGTCACGCCAACCCTTAGCAGCCAGCAGCCCTCAACCTGGAGACGAGACCCCTACAGGCAAAAAGATTATGATTTTCTGAAGGTTTAGAAGATCATTAACATTTTTTAGCGTTAAAACATACACTTTTTGAGGTAGGAAGGATGGAATCCAGGACTTTCACACCGAGCTGTGTCCCTGGCAACCACTTCCTGTTTACACTTTGAGGCGGGGTTTTGCTGGTTGCTCGAGCTGCAATCCTCCTGCCTCAGCCTCCTAGAGTAGCAGAATTACAGGCCTGCGCTCATATGTGTGTCTGTACAAAAATAGTTTTTTAAAATTAAGGTTTGTACATTTTTTGAGGTAATGTTATTTGACACTGAATTGGTTACAGTACAGTGTAAGCAAATTTTATACATATTGGTAAATTATGTGCCTTGCCTTATGGTGATATTGGAAGGAAACCTGCAGTATCCCGACTAAGCGGTACTCTAGCTTTTGAGTTTTCACTCAGAGCATGTGCTATGCCTGTTGTGAAATATATATATATATCCTCTTGGTGGTGGTGGTGGTGGTAGGGAATTTAACCGAGGCCCATCACACTGAGCTACATCCCCAGAACTTTTAAATTTATTTATTTAGAGACAGGGTCTCACTCAGTTGTTTCCCGCCTCTACCTCTTCAAGTGCTGGGATTATACATCTCCCGGTACACCCAGTGCATCTATGTATTTTAAATTCTTTCAACCATACTGTGATGAGACTGAGGTTAACTGTCAACCTGATTGCTGTGGGAGTTGCCTCAGGGGTTGTAAAGCACAGTTCTGGGCGTGTCTGGGCAGGTGAAGTAGCTGTGACCATGGCATGCAACTTGATCCCTGACTCCTTCCCGGGTGATGCCACGAAAGAAACAGCTTTACCCCTCCCTCTGCTCTGTTCTCCTGTCCCTGCCTGGTAGCTAGCCAACCATGGACTGACCCCCGCAAACCATGAGCCAAGTCAAAACTGTCCTCCGGGACATGTGAATGTCAGGTATTTCCTTCCAGGTGTGGGAACGCTAACACGCACTTTCTCCCTAGTTTTAACTGGAGCAAATGAGGACCCTGTGAATCAGGCCAGTGAAACATTTTGCTGTTCGCTTGCTTATGTTTTTCTGGTGCCCTTGGTTACAGTTGCTGTAACTCTCCCCGAGCCTGAAAAGCACCGCTGAGATGGGGTTTCTCGGCCCCAGGCTTAGAGCAAGGATTCCCAAAGCCCAGCCCAGCCCAGCAGCACAGTGCTGTCTGGGAACTCATTAGAAATGTGAGTTCCGGGGCCTTATCACCCAGTCCTAGGAAGCCAGGAATCTGAAGGGAGGGAGGAGGCAGGCAGGCAGCCCTCTGTGTGAACAAGCCCTTCTGGCAAGTTTGAAGCTCACCTCGCTGAGAGACCCACTGATCCAGGTTTAGGCAGCACGTAACTCAGCTCTGGAGCATAGCTTGCACTTGAGTGCATCGGTAATGTTTATCTTCCTGTTTTGCCAGATGAAATAACAAATGCTATGTGTAAACAGCTGGAGGATGTTTTTTATGTTGAATTTCACTGATGTGGATATGTATATATATTTATTTATATATTTAAACATACAAAATATATATCATATATATTTAAATATATATGATATATATTATAATATATATAGTTTTGGGGGCCAGATCTGTTTTATTACTTAATGACCATTTTCCAGGACAGAAATGCTCACTTCAGATGGCAACTTGTTTCAGTGACTCTGCTTTTAGTAAGACATTTTTATACCTGTCAAATTTAAATCAGGGCAAGAGTAGTGGCTCACGCCTATAATCCCAGCACTCGGGAAGCTGAGGCAGGAGGATCACTGTGAGTTCGAGGCCATCCTGGGCTACATAGTGAGACCCTGTACTCAGAAAAAAAAAAAAAAATGAAGTTAATCTGTGATTTTAAGTATATTGCTGTTCTTGCTCTAGGATCAAGACACATTTTTAAAAGTAATTGAGATTAAAAGTGGGTAGGTGGAGTGTATACATGTATTATGAATATAAATTCAAAAATTTCTAATTTTGGCCTGATTTCAAATATTGTGAAAAACTGTAAAAATGTGCCCCTTGCATTATGATTTTATAAGTGTTGTCACCATGGGTCGGGGAAGGCTGTGGATGTGACAAATCTAAAATGATTCAGGATTTCATCCTGATTTTCTGTAAGTGGCATTTTTTTCTGTTTTTTGTTTTGTTTTGTTTTGTTTTTTATTTTGCGTGGTTGGAAATCAAACCCGGGGCCCTCGCGAGCACTAGGAAAGTGCTCAATGACGGAGCCACAGCTCCACCAGCTTTCTGTAAACGAATCGTTTCTTTTTCTAATTTCCCAGAAAAGCGTTTGGCCGGGGATCCTGCGCATGTCTGGGAACATTCTGCTTTGGAAATCATTGCCCGGCTCGTGTGTAGTGACCCTGGAGCTGCAGGCCGGCCAGGTCCCCGTCTCTCGGAGATCAGAAATCGGGAATCTGACGTTGGTCGGTGTGTTCCAGGCGCCGGAGCGCAGGCTGTGCGAACTTGCCAGCTGAGGAGGGCGAGGTGAACCGAGCCCAGGGACAGGGCCGCGGTGTGGACGCCAAGGAGAACGGCCAGGGCGCTGAGACCGAGAGACAAAAGGAAGAAGCACACACTCGGCCCGACCCGGAGCGCTTCGGACTAGACGTAGTTCGGATTTTGCATTTGTTTAGACTCTGGAATATTCGGGTATAACAGGAGGGATCCGGTGCAGAAGGGCCCAAGTCTAAACATGCAATTCACCTCCGTTTCATACAAACCTTACGCGCATAGCCCGAAGGAAGCTTCATGTTTTTACTGCGCCTGTGTTTGTGCTCTGACTCACCAACCGGATCCGGTGTGGGATTTTCCACTTGTGGCGTCCTGTAGGTGTTCAGGGAGTCTTGGATTCTGGAACATTTCAGATTTCGGAGTTTTGACTGAAGGGCGCTGAGTCTTTATGAGTAGTTGCTTTAATTCCTGGCGCCTTTCTGGCTCGTCACTGTAACCTGGATGGCTTAACGACCCTGCTTGTCACTGGATTCTTTGAAGTATCCCTTATTACCCTGAAAGTCTATGTCTGTTTTCTTTTTAACTCAGTTTGAAAGAAAATTCTGTTATTTCTACCGCAAGGTACCCCGATTAAGATTACAGACAGTTAGGAAACGCTCCTGCCCTACCTAGTTACTTTCCTTGCGGTGCCGGGGCTGGACCCCGGGGTTGCAGTGCGCTTGGCGAGTGCCCCTTCCATACTAATTAAGTAGCAAGAGAAATATGTGCCACTGGTGCTGTAGTTATCACACCACTGTTTAATGACGACTGGGAAAACTATTCATACTGTCCTGAGTTAACAATGACTCAAAGCTGTGGGTGTTGGCGCACGCCTGTACTCCCAGCACTTGGGAGGCTGAGGCAGGAAGCTCACAGCGAGTTCAAGGTCAGCCTGGGCTACATAGTGAGTTCAAGACCAGCCTGAACTACATGGCGAGAGCTCGGCTCAGAAATAAATAAGTAAATAAATAAATACATAAATAAATGATTTTTAAAAATAAAATCAAGTCTTTTAAGCTTACTTTCAGTTATAAAGAAAACAGAAAAGGACATTTCTGTATCAGCCAGGACCAAGGCTGGAACCGAAAGCCCTCGAGGAGTAGCGGGGCGGGCTTTCTGCAGCGCTGTCCCCTTGCTCTTAGGGAAGACCAGGGACTAAGGACCGAACCCGCCCAGGTCGCCCCACACCTCAGCACCTCGGGTAATGTACTCCGCTCCCTCTCGCCAGCGGCCTTTGTCGTAGTTGGTTCTCCCGGGGATCAGTTCTTCACTCTCAGGCCTCATGTGCGGGCCTGGTCCTCACAGCTCCAGGGCCTCAGCGACTTCCTGGGAGCAGGGGAAGGGACTCTGTAGACCGTGGCCCCAGTCCTGGTGCTCAGAGCTTCAATGCTGGACTTATTTTTAGGTGGGTGTTACTGCCACCTTGTGGATATTTTGGGTACTAGAACTCGGCCTGAAATAAGGGATCAACGGGAGGGCCGGAAATCGCCATCGTGCGCGCCCTCTGCCGGGATCCTGGGGCATAGTCAGTCACTTGTGGCTGCTTGGTTTCTGAGGTTGACCCGGCGCTATTGGCAGAAAGTTAGTTGATCCACTGTCCTCCTCGATTTTCAGATATAAAAACTGATTGCAAATAACTCGAATTTTAAGGCTGGACAATAGTAAATCTGAGGAGAGAGTTTAAGGCTTCCTAACTTCCAATTAGCTGATGGTTATTTTTTCACCATGTACTTGGTTCATTTTATTTTTTGTCTGTTTTTGTCTTTTTGAGGCAGGGTCTCACTCTGCAGTTCAGGCTGGCCTTGCACTCACTTTGTAGCCCAGGCTGGCCTGGAACTCGCGACAATCCTCCTGCCTCAGCCTCCTGAGTGCTGGGATTACAGGCATGCGTGACCATGCCTGGCTCATTTTATTTTTTTATATTATTTATTTTTGTTGTACTAGGGATTGAACTCGGGCCCTTGTTACTGAGTCAGATTTTTTTTTTTTTTTAATTTTGAGACCAGGTCTCATTAAGTCACTAAGTTATCCAGGCCAGGTTTAGGCTTGAGGTCCTCCTGCCTTAGCCTCCCAGAGTCCTCCGGTTATAGTCCTAGGGCACCGCGTGTGACTGACTGCGCATGTATTTTATAAGCACTGGTTACCTGATCAGCTCACTGGCATCACAGCACTGCACTGAGGCATGAGTCCCCTTTTCAAGTGTGTTTCCTGGGTGCTATGGTTTCTCTTCTTTACCAGCAATTTCTCTCATTTTTCTCGGTGGCAGCTCTGTGCCTCACGATTGACCAAGCCCCTGTCCCTGGCCTGTAGATCCACGGAAGCTTTCATCTTTGTGTATTTCCCGCCCCCTTGGGGAACATTGCTGTCCTCCAGAGAAGCCATGCAAATCTTGTCTTCTCCGGGTCCAGCTTAGGTCCGGCTGACCTCTGAACCTTTAGACCACTGTGGCTTTAGCTCCCTGTTATGTTATGGGTGATACGTTGTGTCAACTTGGAGAGTCTAGAGGTTTGGCTGAGTGACTCAGCAGTTCTGCAGTTTTGGGGTGAAAAGGACACGCCCTTACCCTTCTGGGATGTTGTTCATTGTGTCAATGTGAGAAGTTTAGAAGGTTACCTACGTGGCTCAGCAGGGAGCCAGGGTGCTTACTTTGTATTCATCCTGAGCCTGGGCAGAGGGTGTGGGTGTAGAGGACCCCTGCCACGCCCCCAGGGCGGGTAGGCTGCATTAAAAAAAGGGAATTAGAAAAGGACCGGCTGCTAGTTTTTTGGAAGAGCTCCAGCCTTTGCCTTCAGCTCGGCCATCTCCCGGCTTCTGGTGCAGACTGCTCGGCTTGCGCTGGGACTCTTTCAGCCTTCTGGTGTTGGCTCTGTGGCCTTCGTTGTAGATTTTACAGCACTCTGTGGCAGACCCATCAGCCTCCTGATACGGACTTGCACGGACACTGCAGTGAGCTCCAGGCCCCAGGCCTGGACTCTTCAGTCTCCAGCGTGCAGACACCCTTTGCACGCTTCCTCATCTAACCCTGCAGCTGACCACTGTAAGCCAAAGTTATAACTTCTTCTACATTTGTATATCTTGTGTTATAACTGTTTCTCTAGTAAACCCTGACTGATGCACTCCCCAAAGGGAGTTTGGGGATCACATGGCTGGTTTATATAAGTTATCTTTAGATCATTGTTTCTTTAGCAAGGCTGCGGTCTTCTGGAAAAGAGCCATCTCTTAATTGTATCACTGAGACCACTGGAATTCCCCCAGACACGATGAATATGCAGCCCCTTGTCTGCCCTGCATCCATCTTTTTAAGTAACTAGGAAGAAAACCACACACACACAGGCACAGTAATGAGTTATTTTGGGTAGTAGCAGATTAGTGCATTTTTTCCCATTGCTATTTTTGTCTTTATTCTGTTTTTTGAGGCAAGCAAGGTCTTACTGTGTACCCAGGCTTGCCTTGAACCTACAATCTTGCCTTGGCTTCCTGAATGTGGGGTTTTCATTGTCACTATGTAGCTGAGGCTGGCCTCGAACATACTACGCAGCTGAGGCTGGCCTCAAACTCTCTGTGATCCTCCTGCCTCGGCCTCCTGAGCGCTGGGATTACAGGAGTACACCACTACAGCAGTACTTCTCAGTACTGGTGATTTTGACACATCTATTCCTTTTCTCTGACGAGTTGTCCGTGGGGCTCCCTCTCTCTCAGAATCCGTGGTTCTCACGAGCTCTGGCACTCTCCGAGCAGGTTTCCAGAGTGTGTGAGGTTTCTCCTTCCGCCTGCAGCCCTGCAGGGAGGTGACTGGACTCCGCCGTGGAAGCGAAGTGGTCAGCGCAGGAAGGGGACGTCTGTGCTGCAGGGCCCTGCCTGCCGCCTGCACGCACCGCCTCCCCCACCCGGGTGTGTCCTCGTTCCCAGACCCGAGCAGAGGCGAGCCTGTTTCCTCCCTCTCTCTTCTTTCCTTTCGTCTCCCTCTCCCCTCCCCGCCTTTTCTTCTCCCTCTCCTCGCAGGGTGGGGAAACAGGGCCAACCAGCCTGACAGTTTCACATTCCACTGCGAAGCGCTCATCCTCACTGTGGCTGGCCGTGGAGTTGGAAGCAACGTTACAGGCGGGGAGACAGGGCCGGGTCCTCCAGGAGCCGGTGCGGAAGGCGAGATACCTGGCAACTGTGGGGAGACGGCACCTCCGCTAGGGCGAGACCTCCAGACCAAAGATGAAACAAATGCACCCACGCACCTCCCTAGGGGTGTGCGTCAGGGGCTGCTAGACTAAATAGGCGTCCATCGCCGCGAGAAAGCCAGGAAGAGCCCCGACCCAGCCCCCACAGGAAAAGCCCCGCTGCTGTACTCCCGTCTGCCTGCTGCGTGACTTGTCTCCCTACTTGATCCCGATTTAATCAATTTTACGCTCGTAATCTTATTGGCGGACCATAGTTTTGTCCCACCTCATGCCCACCTTGGGGTTTCCCATCTTCCCCATCTTGGCCCCACCTCGCCTTGTGAATTTTCTCTACAAAACATCCCTAGAAAAGGCAGGGTCCTTGGCAACCCACTTGGGTCCTCTCTGTCTCTCTCTTGGACAGAAGCTTTCTTTCCCTGAATAGATTCTGCTCTTAACCTCTGTGGTTCCTAAAATTCATTATTTGATTTTAGAGAACGTGAACTCGTCCTGGACATCTAGCAGTTTGAGAGCTCCTTTCCCGTGTGTCATCAGACTGCCTCAGCCACAGGCTCCTGTTTGTTTTCACTGTGATACCTTAGGCAAGGTCCCAGCACCCTCACTGCCTCGGTCCTTGTGCCAAGACACTCCCCCTTCATCTGTTCTCTCAGGTGTTTCCTTTTTTTTTTTTTTTTTTCTTCCTTTTTGAAACAGGGTCTCACCGTGCAGTTCAGGCTGGTCTTGAACTCATTCTGTAGCCCAGGCTGGCCTCAAACTCGCAGTGATTCTCCTGCCTCAGCCTCCCGAGTACTGGGATTACAGGCGTGTGCCGCCACACTTGGCTCTCTCAGGTTTTTATCTCTTAGACAGGCTCAGCATTTCTGGTTTTCTTGTTTGCCTGGTACGGTGCTGAGCATCTAAACTGAAGAGCCAACATCAGTGCACAGTGAAAAATCGCAGATTGACGTGGTGACCCATGGCAACCCCATAATTACCCCTAACTCAAGCACTTGCTTCTTGTTCCTGTTGCTACAGTTATATATCCGTTCCTGTAACACTTCATTGATTCCTATTATTACTGGTGGTACTGGAGATTGAACTCAGGGCCTTTGTGCTGAGATAGAGCCCCAGCCCTTCTTTGAGACAGAGTCTCACTGAGTTGTCTAGGCTGGCCTCAAACTTGTGATCTTCCCGCCTCAGCCTCCCATGGTGCTGGGGTTCATGGAGTGTGTCACCACACCCAGCTCAATTCTTTCCTTACTTGCTGTATGTTCTCCTCTTAGTTAGCTCCTCAGTTTCTCTTTCAACTCTGAAAACCACAGAGTTGCTCACACATGAACCTTACATTTTCTCCTCTCTGTGGGGTTAGCACTGGAGGCCGGAGGCCGGGGTCCCTGGAGACAGCCCAGAGCCGGTGTCTTCAGCAGTCAGCCTGAAGCTTGGGGCACAGGGCCCAGCCCGGAGCTGGTGGCAGGCCTGGGTCTAGGGTCCCCGGGGGCTGGGCTGGAGGCAGGGTCAGCCACAGTGACCATGGGCCCAGGCCCTCAGGGGCCCGCCCGCTCCAGTCTCCGTCTGCTGCTGGGTCTCAGTGGCCATACAGAGGTCAGACGCCTTCAGGGTACTATGGCCACAGACATGGGAAATATAGGAGGAGATTTTATTTTTATGAAATAATGAATCCTACCCACTAGAAGAGGCTTCTTTGATGCATCTTATGCTCGTATCATATTCCTTTAATTAAGCAACTAGTTAGTTTTCTTTCCTTTTATTTATTTATTTATTTTTGGTCTCTGTGACAGTTGAACTATGTAGCCCAGGCTGGCCTTAAACTCCCAGGGACCCTCCTGCCTCAGCTCCTTGAGTGGCTGGGATTTCAGAAGTGTGGCATGATCCCGGCCTCTTTTTCCTTAAACCCAGGCCTAAGGTGTGTGTGCAGGACATGAGAGCTCCTCGTGCCCTCCGTGGCTAGTTGTGCGAGTGCATGGTTGCATAACTACCTCCAAGCAGTGGCATCTCTGCAGTCCACGGGCGGCGCCCCAGGTCTCTGCGGTTCTTTTTCAGTTGTGCCCCCTATTTTTCTCTGCAAACATATCTAACTTGTTTTAATTTTATTTCCGTGGTGGCTGAGGAGAACGAGCAGCCTTTCTTACATTCACGGGGCATTTCAGTTTGCTGCTTTGACAAGTGTCTGGTGAAATGCTCTGCCCACCTCCGTGGAGGCCACCTCCCTCCCTGTTTGGTCGGGGGTTTTGTTCTGTTTTGTTTTTCTGCACTGAGCTATGTCTCCAGTCCTTTTTCCGGTTTTTGAGGTGGGTTCTCACTAAATGGCTAAAGTGTCCAGGCTGGGCTTGACCTTTCGATCTGCCTACCTCAGCCTCCCAGGGTGCTGGGAGTACAGATGTGCACCACCACCAGGTCTGGCTTGTAGGAGCTTCCCTCCAACTTCCGGAGGTACGCTCTCCTCAGAGACTTGTGCTCCAGACACATTCACTTCTCCCTCCATGGTTAACCCTGCTCGGGTCCTGTAAGCTGATGCACGGTTTCATGACTTTCTGGGACCTTTTGCAGGGCAGCTCCCATGGATGTTGAGGGCACTTACCTCCGGGAAGTTGTTCCATTTCGCTCTGTAGATCTTTTCTTTATTTCCCAGGCTGGCATTGGTTATTGAATCCACGTTCTTCATACTGAGCTACATCCCTGGCCCTTTATTTTTTCTTTATTTATGTAGGTTTTTGTTTTGTTTTGTTTTACTTTTAAGGTTTTTTTTTTTTTTTTGGCGGTACTGGGGATCGAACTCAGGACCCTGTGCTTGCTAGGCAGGCGCTTATTCCACTGAGCTATATCCCCAGCCCCTTGTTTTACTTTTAGACGGGGTCTTGTTGTGTAGCCCAGGCTGGTCTTGAACTTGTGGTGATCCTTCTGCTGCAGCCTCCTCAGTGGTGGGGTTACAAGCATGTGGCACCAGGCCCAGCTTTAGGGTTTTGCTTTTCATTTTCTATTAAGCCAAACCTTACCTACTAACAGTTAAGTCTATGTCTCTTTTTTAGCCCAGTCTTTAAAAGTCAGTGGAAGTAGGGTCTGGTGGTGCCTGTAAACCCAGTACTATAGGAGACTGAGGCAGGAGGATGATCTGATCTACATGGTGAGTTCAAAACCAGCCTAAACTACATAGCAAACAGCAAATCCAAGAATAGGAGCAAATTTTGACGTGGTAGTGCACACCTGTAATCCCATCACCCTGGGAAGCTGAGGCAGTAGGATCACAAATTCAAGTGCAGCCTGGGCAATTTAGCAATTTAAGGAGATACTAAAGGAAGGACTGGGATATAGCTCTGGGCCGGGGCCCTGGGTTTACTACCTCTGCCACAAAAAAGAGACCAAATATTCAAAAGGGGGAAAATTGATTCAGATAGTTGTTCTGTCTAATTTTTAAGGCCAAAGTGTTCTGAGTAAAAATCTTTTACTTTTTCTTGTTGACCTTGGTTTTTAATTACTGTTTTGCAGGCTGGGGATGTAGCTCAGTGGTACCAGCACTTGCCTGGCAAGTGCAAGGTCCTGAGTTTGATTCCTGATACCAACAACAAAGAAAGAAACACTTTAATTAATCTTTTTAGCATCTTGTATTCTTGCTCCAACACAAATTTCCAACAGGGTCTTCTTCTCTCTCAGTGTATGCGAAGGATCTCGGTTAACTAGGTTAATTGAGCCGATTCGGCCGTCACAGCGAAAAGTAAGGTGAGGGACAGCAATGCTGTGAAAGTAAGTGAAGCCATTGAATAAAAATTATGCACCAGCCACTGTGGAGCCTCAATCCCCAGTAATGCGAAAATAGAAGAAAATAAAAAGACTATAGACTTTTAGATTAAATATTTGTTTTGTTCTGTTCTGCTTTTTGTCTCTTTGAGACAGGGTTTCACTATGCAGTTCAAGCTGGCCTTAAACTCACTTTGTAGCCCAGGCTGGACTTGAATTCACAGCGATCCTCCTGTGTCAGCCTCCCAAGTGCTGGGATTACAGGTGTGCGCCACCACGCCCAATTTAGATTAAATATTTGTTAGGAAAAAGAAAGACATAGAAGACACCCTGGGAAGCTCGATATGTCTATTTTATTTCATTATTTTTAAATAATTTATTCATATTATTTTAAAATATATATATATTTTAAATAAATATATAAATATAAATAAAATAAAATATTTTATAAAATAAAATAAATAAATATACGTAGTTTTGTCTTTTTGAGACAGGGTCTCACTGTGTAGTTCAGGCTGCCTTCAAACTCACTATATAGTCCAGGTTGGCTTCGAACTTGTGGCGATCCTCATGCCTCAGCCTCCCAAGTGCTGCTGGGATTATAGGCGTGCGTCACCACACCCAGCTCGAGGTGTCTGTTTTACATAAATTTTGTCAACAACAATAAAAACAAAGCTTTTTTTCTTGAAATTTTAATTGTTTTAAGAAACAAATCATGTGAACTAGCTAGTCACCGTTCTGTGGTCTTGGTGGAATATGGCTCAGCACAGGGTGGGAGGAGCGGGCACAGATGCAGGAGGGTACCCTAGGGGTCCTGACCTCTTCTCCACTGCACCCACCCGACCACCGCCGTGGAGCCCCTAAACAGGGCAGGCAGATGGCATGCAAGTCTCTTCACCTGGGCTAGAACTTGCGATCTTCCTGCCTCAGCCTTCAAGAGTGTTAAGCTTACAGGCGTGTACCACTATGCCAGGCTCTTTAGCTTTACTGTGTAAGGCTTATATTTATAAAATTAGACTGCTAAAATTAATGTTTAAAGGATAAAATAAAAGAGCTATAACTGTTGGCTCTGATTGGACCGCAAGGATGTTTGCTTGGGCGAAACGGTGGAAGAACCGTGATAGAACAGGAGGCGCCTTCTCCAAGTTTGACCACGAGATGGCGCCACGGAAGCAGTACACGTTTCGGGAGACCGAACCTTGAAGATGCCTCCGGGCTTACAAATTCCGGTGGAGTCCCGCTGCTCACTTGCAGCTGCGCCCATTGTGCTATGGTTCTGTGTGAGCAAAACGCCACGCCGAGCGGATCATGCCCCGCCTCTGCCTCTGCTCTTCGCTTCATGCTGCGTCGGCACCCTCACCCTTCTGCGTTTTCCAAACCGAAATTCCGGCGTCTCCTGGCCAGGCGGTGTGGTGCGGCCCGCGGAGGGCCCGCAGGCGGTTCCTTTCATCTGCTTTCACCCTCTGGGTCGCCCTCAGGAGAACCGCTGGGGCCTCGGGGCTGTCCAGGGAGCTGATGACCGGGAACTGCGCACACCCGCCCGGGGAAGCGTGGGGGCTTAGCCTCGGGGACAGTTCGCGGGTTCGCCGTTCTGCCCTCCCTGAGGGAGGCGGCGGGGCCTCGCTCCGCGCACCCAGCCGCTGGGAGGAAACACCCGTTTCTCTCCTTTTTCGTCTTTTCCGGCTTGTTTCCCACCCATTGTTAGTGAACTCAGACACCTTACAGAACCCGGGTGAGGCTGGGCCGCCGGACGTTTTGTAATCAGAGAGTTCCGCAACCTTGGAGAGGTCGCGCTCTTGCGGGTCAGCGGGAGCAGGAAGAGTCCGAGCTCCGGAGGGCCCGGGAGGCTGGGGCGGACTCGGGCGCGCTCGGCAGGCCGCGGGCGTGCGGGGCAGGCTGCAGGGACGCACTGCGGGGGCCACTCGCGCACAGGGGCGCACGCCAGGAGGGAAGACGGCAGCGGGGCACAGTCGGTCTGTGTCCGTCACAGCCGTTTCTTTGTTCCCCTGGGGAGACTATTTTTGTGTCACTTCTAAAAATACCAGAGCGGTCACTGGTCATCCCTGTGCCCTGAACCGCTCTGTCACATGCGCGGCGCGCCAGGCAGTGGCGCAATCTCTCCGTCCTGTTTCTAATAATACGCAGCTCCCCGCCCGCTCCTGGACGCCGACTCTCCTGTTTGCCGGGTGATTTCTGCTCTTAGCTCTTAGGAAAGCTGGGGCTGTGGGGCAGCAGGCGGCCTCCTCTGCGCCGTGGCCGGGACTCCTCTCCCGCGGTGGCCTCGCGCCCTGTCCAGGCACCAGGGCTCCGCTGCCCGCACTCTGCTCTCTGAGTTCAGCCTCCCTCTGGGGCTCTTGCCAGCTCATCCCTGCCCTCCCTGCTGTCAGTGGGTGCGAGGTGATGTCCCCTTTTATTCCGCGGTAAATACCCCAAGGACAACAACCGTTTCCCCGGTGTCCCTGCTACTGACTGAACACTCACAGTGCGTCAGCGAAGCGCTTTATCTGTGGGATCTTACTTAACTCGCACAAAGCCTCGCAGGTTAGTCAGTAGCGTTTATTTCTCCTGTAGAGGTGAGAGGAGCGTAGCTGGGAGCAGTTGTGTGCCCGAGTGAAACCACTAGTAAGGGAAGACCGAGTTCGAAACCCCACCTAACTCCAGGGTGTGAACACGCACGCCTGGATTCCGCCGCTCAGAACCACCGGGAAGTTTCCTTTTTCGGAGGGGTCTAGTCTCTCCCCCGTTTTGTGGTGCCTCTAAGATAGTCTGACAGTTTTGTAATTTTTCATACAGAACCGGTGAAACAATTTCCGCACCTAGAAATCTGCTCAGATGTGCAGCCTAGAATGTGTTACAGACCATTTAACCACTTGTCTCTGTTTCAGTCCTGAAGGTAAAAAACACTAGCACTAAAGGGAGGCTCCGAGTGCTCAGTTCGGGGGAACGTTTCGCGTTTCTGCAAAAGGCCGGCAGTTTTCGCGCCAGTTCCCTTCCGGGTCCTCCTCCAAGGCGCGGGCTGGGCCGCTCGGCGTGCTGCTGGCGCTACCTCAGCCTTCCCTTCCTGTGGTTCTTGTCTCGGTGAGGGAGACGGCAGCGGCGTCGTTGTCACAATGTTAACAGCGCAGAACACAACGAAATTCGCGGTGGATCACGCAGAGGGAAGGTTCTGGCTGAAGTAACTCCATCAGGTCAGAGTCCCTGGAGCCCACTCCAAGAAGCAGTGATGTTTTTCTCTGTAAGTGACGCTTTCAGATTTCTCCAGCATGGGAGCAGCAGACCCGGACTGAACGTGACAGTCCTATCCTCTGGATCGCTGCCCAGCGTCAGGACTCCCACACCGTCACGCCGCTGAAACGGGCTCCCTCCCGCAAATCTTTTTTTTTTTTTTTTTTGTGGTACTGGGGATCGAACTCAGGACCCTGCGCTTGCTAGGCAGGCACTTATTCCACTGAGCTATATCCCCAGCCCCCGCAAATCTTCTATTATCACCTTCATCAGCGTAGAAATTTTAGGGAGACGTTGGGCTTCCTTTGAAGAGTATTTTTAGTAGTTAAATGATTTAGACAGCGACAATTTCTTGTTGATAGAGTTGTCACACTGGTCAGTAAAAACGGTTTTCGAATCTTATATAATTAACCAGGAGAGATCTGTTTTATAGAATTTGTAGAATAAGCTTTCGATCTATTATTTGAAATTAAGTATGTATTGATTGAGAATATTATCATTGGACAGCTGGTGTGTGAGTGGGTCACACAGAGGCCTCTGCTCCCGGTCACCACCATAGCTGTGCCCAGAGAAGCTTCCCCACAACAGGAGCAGAGCTGGCTCAGAGAAGCCATCACCCACAAGCGAGATGGGGCATTACATGTAGTGCGTCTTTGACCTGCCCCCACTCTCTGGTTTACCCCTTCCCTTGCCAACTGCCCCTTGTCCTTCGTTAAATCTTCCTTTATCTATAAAGAAATCAAACCCTAGCTAGTCCTCAAGCTAGCTACTATTTAATTCCTTAAAGTAATATCCTTCATTTGTAGAATCTACTTTATGACTACCAGTTTTTTTTTTTTGTTTTGCTTTGCTTTTTTGAGACAAGGTGTCACTGTGCAGTTCAGGCTGGCTTTGAATTCAGTATGTAGCCCAGACTGGCCTCAAAGCTTGAAGTGATCCTCCTGCTTCAGCCTCCCAAGTGCTGGCATTACAGGTGTGCGCCACCACGCCTGGCCCTTTATAACCATTCTTCACCCGCAGTGGTTTGCTTTGCAATCCGTCTGTGTCAAACTGGCTTCCAGGGTTTCAGTGAGCCCCTGGGCATCGAGAAGGGCTCTCCTTTCACACCACTGTCCGTCTGCTTCCTCGGGGGTCTCTGATCTGTCATGGTCTGGTGGCGTCGTTCCCATCCAGTGTTCCTCCCTGCTAGGCGGTTTCTGTTTAACCTGTGTTCCCGCTTTGTCTTCCTCAGCTTCTTCCTTATGCAGTGAAGTCCTCCTGATTCACAGTCAAAGGTTCTGTCAACCGGCCCATCATGTGTGCAGAGGCCCCAGAGCAGCTCATCACCGTGCTCTTTCTAGATCAAGAGTCAAAACCCAGCCAGCACTGAGGAAGCTGGGGTTCGGGGAGTGGAGCCCTTGTCCTTGGGTTCCCTTTGGGGTTCAGGGGTTTAGTCTCTGACCCTCAGAACAGACGATCCAGATGGCAGAGAGCTTCCCTGGGGAGCCTCGTTAGCAGGCCCATCTTCCGGGCTTGTTGGCGGATCTGCTGTCGTCCACCTGTCTCTTCTCCTGGTTTCCGGCCGTGAGTGGGCAGCAGCTCTCTGACCTGTTACACTCTGCTGTGGGGGAGGTGAGGGAGGGGGTCTGGGGCCTTCAGGGAGGTATGCAGCGGATGCTCGGAGAAGAGAGCTCGGAGTGTCCAATAGAAGCCAAGCAGGAAGGGAGTGCTTTTCAAAACATTGCTGGAGAGTCTCACAGTGAGGGAATTGAGGATGTAGAGGAACATGGAGAGCGTAGAGCTAAGCAGAGTGGGATCTCACACCGTGACCTCCTTGGGCTGAAGCTCAGAGCGAGCCTGGAAGCAGCGCTGTGTCTCTGAGTTAGCCGTGGAGGCAGGGAGCCTGGTCAGCGGCCCTGCGCTGGGCAGGGGTCAGGGGCAACACTTGGGGCGAGGGGGTGGCGGGACCCTGGGAATGAAGGGGAGCTGGCCAGGGCTCCCACAACATCACTGCCCGCCCGATGGAGGATCTGCAAAGAAGTCACACTTTTCCACTGCAAAGAGTGACCTTGCTAATGTGGCAGCACAGGACAGACGACTTCTGTTTTTCTCTTGGTTTTGAGTCCCTTGAAAAGTACCCCATTCAAATATGGAGAACAAAAGGTAGGAACCTGAGGGGCTGGGGATATAGCTCCGTGGAATAAGCACCTGCCTAGCAAGCGCAGGGTCCTGAGTTCGATCCCCGGTACCGCCAAAAAAAGAAAAAAAAAAAGGTAGGAACCTGGCCGTGGGGAACCCTGGCAGGTGCTGCCTTAGCCAAGCGATGGAGCCCACCTTACCAGTGTGCCAGGGTACGATGCAAGGCAAAGTCTTTCCAGAATCCCTACTCCAGTCTCATCATTAAATACCAAACATGAGAAGCCAAAGCGCATCCTCTGAAACACACCACCAGTTTTCTTGTAAAATATCAAGACTGGAAAAGAGACAGACATTCAGAGACAGGAGGAGCCTAGGAGGTGATAACTAAATGCGCATGGGATCTTCCACCAACTCCTGGAGTAAAACGTGGACATGAGTGGAAAAGTGAGTCGATGGTGTAGTTAAGGAAGTTATGCCAATGTTCATGCCCTCACTTCGGCAATTATACTGGGATTGTGTATGAACTAAAGGTCCCGCTTATTTTTAAAAAAAACTTTACCCTAGTTTTTTAGACTCAGACGTATGGGCTTGGGACTGTGATGATGAAGAATCCATTCTGTCCCATTATACATTCATGAAATAGTTGCTGAAGTGACATTCATTATTTAAGAATTAAAAATCAGCCTAAAAGAATATTTATATCCTGCATAAATGGGTGCTTTGTGAATACAGGGGGACGTGATGTAAAGAAAAGCCGCTGTGTTTTCCAATTACTCACCGCAGTGATTGGAGAGAGTGAGGGTGACACGCTATCCAATCACACAGAGATTGGCGACGACCGAGCGATGAGAAAGTGTTCGTTCTGCATTTTGCTCTCCATTTCCTTTGGGTGTTTTGCAAGACCAGGATGCTTTGGAGTGAGAGGGGACCCTGCGGTTTCTTTCTTCCATCTGATAAGCCAGGTGCGGTAGCACACACCGGTAATCCCAGCACTTGGGAGGCTAAGGCAGGAGGATCGCCTCAAGTTCAAGGCCAGCGTGGGCTGTATAGTGACTTCAAGGCTAGCCCGAACTGCATAGCAAGAACCCGTCTCAAAACAAAAACGAGAAAAAGAGAAAAAAGCAATAACAAAACAATAAATATAGCTCTTTCATAAGAAGGATTATAGCCACCCTCAGATTTTAAATTCTCTGATGCTGTTATTGTTCCTGTAAAGGCAATTCGTTAGTTCTCCATGACAATCATGAGATGTCTGAGATAAACCGACATAGTAAGGGAAAAGGTTTATTTTGGCTTATGATTTTAGAGATTTTAGACCAGGGCCAACCGGCCTGTCCTTGGGGCTTGTATTGAGGCAGCATGAGAGAAAGCATCTGGTAGAGAAAGTGGCTCCTTTCATGGTGCCTGGAAGTGGGAAGGAGAGAGATGAAGCGGTGGGGTCTCAACTTCCCCTTCAAGGCCACACCCTCAGTGACCTCACTTCCTTCCACAAGGCCACACCTCTTCCAGGTCCCGCCACCTTCTAATGGTGCCACAGAATGGGGAGTGAGCCCCCAAAACATGGTTCTTTGGGGAACATTTCCATACAGGAGGAAAATAAAAGTTATAGAGAAAAGGGAGTGGGTTTTAAGTTGAACTTAATATTTAATTGATCTAGAATTCTATTTTTCTTTCCTTTTCTTTCAGAAAGTCAATTCAAACCATGAAGTACGTTTTACATATTGTTTAATTTCTATTTTTTTCAAAAAGGTTTTACCGCCATGTGTGGTATTTCATACCTGTAATCCCAGCATTTGGAAGGCTGGGGCAGGGAGATCGCCATGAGTTTGAGGCCAGCCTAACCTACAAAGTGAGGCCCTGTTTCCAAAAAACAACAACAAAAAATCCTACCAAAAATATTTTTACTTTTTCCTCTTGTGTTCCCTATTCTTCTGTGTAATGGCTATGGACTACTAGATTCACATATTGATTTGGTTAACTTTTTATAGTATCAAAATGCTATAGAATCATTATGGAAATTTATAGTGCTTCCTGAGGTTTATAAATTACTGATGACATTTACCTGCATGTTAATGAAGTATCAGTAACCTAAACGTCCTCGTGTAAAGCCCAAGCACTGTTCCTGTCAGTCCTGAGGAAAGTTTGGTCACAGTTTCTTGAACGCCAGACAGTGTGAATGGATAATTTTTACGGTGTGCAGAAACTTCTGAAAACAACTGATTTATGTAGGTTAATGCATACGTGGTTAGGGCTAAAGTTTTAGAGACCTTCATGATTGCTAGGAATTTTTAGGGATCTCCTTTGGTTTAATAATTTTTATTAACAATAATCTTTGTCTAACATACAGTGTATTTTAAAATTTTATCCTTATTATCTCTTGTGTACTCCATGAAAGCAAGAACTTTTTGCTTTGTTCTTTTTACTACTGTACCTCCATTGCTGGTGACTCTGGTGGTATAGAGAGTAGGCCCTCACAAATACCTGTTAGAAGTTCGCTGAGTTCGTGAATGAATTAGAGGTGTGAACACCAGCTGAGTACCCCTGGTTTGGGTTTCTCATGCCACATTTGAGCTACGACTGCATTTGAACACTTCATGATTAAAAAATCACCACAAATATTTTACCAATCCTATCTGTAACTGTAATATGATGCTATTGAGTTGTGCATGGTGGCCCCTGCCTATAATCTGAGCACCTGGGGAGGCTGCACCAGGAAAATTGTTTGAGTCCAGCCTGAACAACTTAGCAAAGTAAAAAGTGAGAAGGGACTGGGGGTGTAGCTCAGTGTGAAGGCTCTGGGCTCAGTCCCCAGCACTGCACATGTACGCACACATACCAGGCTATTAAAACCAACAAACAGGAGCGGAGCTCTTTCCTTATTGTGCAATTTCTTACCCCTAGTTTATTTCAAATCCACCTATTACACACACATATATGTATATATATATATAAAGCATATATATTCTGAATATATATGTTCCAAATGTGTGTATAAATATTCTCTGATATATATTCTAAATGTGTGTATGATTACACCTTAAATATATACTTGGGAGAGATTGTAGTGCTTTTAAGCTATGATTTAAGGAGAGAAATCAGTTGACAGAAGAGCATAATTAAGGAGATCTTGGACATATCTTTGGAAGGAATTAAATACCCTGTAGAAATACAGAGAAAGTAAAACATGAATCAGTTTCCTTTCTCTTCAGGTGAGGAGAGGCTGGCTGTGTGTCCTGGATTTGTGAAATCTTTTGAGGCACAGAAGTAGGTGGCAGTCGAGACTCAAGTCAAACCAGCTGTAGACTGTCCTGGGACACAGTCTTAGACTTAAGGCTGTACACTTAGTCCTGCCCAGCCAAATAAGAACAATGTAAATTTTTCTTACGTTGTTCTGAGGATCCTCGTATGAAAGACAGTGAGCACACAGATGCTGTGGAATGCTGCTGTATCGCTCCATGTGACCTCAGGTACACACACCTTTCTGGTGATCTTGCCATTTTCAGCCCACGTGCACAATCGACAGCACAAGTGAGCAGCAGGGGGCACTACCCTCACCGCTGCTGGGCACTGAAAGACGGACAGGAAGGAAGTGACCCTTTGCCCGGGTGTGATCATATTAGCAGTGCTCTAAGGGAATAACTAGATTTGCAAAGTCCGTGGTCTCTGCTGTCCTGGTGGGGCTTTTGGACCAGTAGGGAATCCCCAAAGTGTCTTTAGAATATGGAAGAGCCTAAGGGCATCCTGGGACATTTTCAGAACACACATACCTCAATGTGGTCACCAAAATGCTTGGAGATGATTCACAAAGTTCACAGGTTAGTTGTTTTGTTTTGTGATATAATTGGTGTTATTTTAATCTTTCATTCTCTATTTATCTAATCTTTTCTATTTATTTTGTGTAAATGTATGGAGGCAACCCAAACCATTGACATTTATCTGCCTAAGCCAAAGAACACAGTAGATTAGCGAGATCAATGGGAACCCTTCCTCATGATGTCCACTGCCGTACGAGGAACATTTATATCTGCGTAATTTGAAACTCATTAAATATTTAATGAAGCCTGTGTTTGGTGCAGATGGACCCTGGAATATGGCATTAAAATATTAAATCATACAGATAATAATTTGTATGAGTCTAAAGAACAAAAAGATTAAAATTTTTTTCTAACTTTTCGCTTTGGTTCTAGGGATTGAAACCAGGGTTTCTGCAGTGAGTTATATCCTCAGACCTTTTTGTATTTTATTTTGAGATAGGGTCTCGCTAAGTCATTAAATTGCCCAGGCTGCATTTGTATTTACCTATCTCAGCCTCCTGGAGTGCTGGGATTACAGGGGTGCTCCACCACGCCTGCCTGTGATTTGTTCTTATCATGGGGAAGAAGGAAATCCAGAAAAAGAAATTCTCTGTGTTCTCATAGAAGACTTTCAGACTCTAAAATAATTCTCTGTAGTACAAGACATTCACAATCACATATTTCGGGATGAAAAAGGGGAAACTTGTACTTAGTAAAAGTTAGTGGCCAAGCTTTGCAAATAGCTCAGCAGTGTACTGTATTGCTCAAGACTTCAGTTTAATCTACTTTTCTGTGAAGTTATCGTTTTGGTTTTGTGTAACTGAGTCCATTAGGTTGCAGGTTGCTGCGCTCCTTTAGCGCAGAGGAGAAGGTGAGTGCCCAGGGAGGGTGAAGGGACGCAGCTGACTCTGCTTCTGTTTGGCCTTGAACATGGCGGGTCTTCGACTTGAAGTTTGAAGAATCGCTTGATGAGAATGCTAGCGAAAAGTTCTATTTGATCACTTTAGCTACTTAGTAGATTGGAATGCTTTCTTTTCTGGAATTTTTAAAGATTTATTTCTTGAGAAGTTGTACTTTTAAAGTTTTATTAGTACAGATTTGCAGTGCACAGTTACATTCATCTTGGGAGCTGGTACATGGACATAACCCAGCTTAATTCTTTTTACATCCAGGTCCCCCCTTCCTTATGCTTCCCTTTTCACTACTTTCTATCAACTTGAACTATGTATTTTGGCTATCAGTGTTTATTTGGAGCCCAGGCTGTGTAATTTAGTGACTTAGATTCTGTCTCAAAATAAAAAAAAATAAAGAAAGCCTGGACATATAGCTCAGTGTGAAAGTCCTGGGTTCAATCCCCAGAAGTACAAAAACAAGACCAAAGAAATGAAAACAAAACCCCATATAACATACCTCCTCGCTGTTGGGATGAGTATTATCAAAAAGACAGAGACACGTGTTGGCTACACATGTGGGCAAAAGGACCCTGTGGGTTACTGTCAGACTTTTTTTTGTGCTACTGAAAATGCAACCCAGGGCCTTTGCACTGAGCGCCATCTCATCCCTTTTTGGATCTTTTAATTTTGAGTCTGGCTGAGATGCTAAATTGCCCAGAATGGGCTTGGGCTTGTGATTTCCTGCCTCAGCCTCCCATAGCACTTGGATTACAGGCATGGGCCACCACACCTGGCCTTCTTCTTAACTTTTGCCAATCTTGTGGCAGGTTGGCTTATTCTGTTGTGGCCTCCTGTACATTCCCCTGAAATCTAATCGGGCTGAGCATCTCTTCATGGTTAATGCCACGTGAGTTTACTATTTATATTCCTGTGCCATAGCTTTGGGTCATTTCTTTCATTTCATTGCCTTTTTTCTCTTAATAGTTTATAGAAGTTCAAGTTACTAAATGTTAAATATGTGTGTTAAATTATTGCATCTGTTTTGTGTCTTCTTTTGGTGCACCACTTGGTGTTTTGTTATACACTGGCAAAGGCTTACCACAACCAAGTCACAGCACATCTGTCACCTCGCATTGCGAACTTTGATTTTATGGTAAGCACACGATATTCACTCCCAGCACATTTCAGGTACAATATTCAATACAGTGCTTCTATCTATAGGCACAACGGCCTGTCAAAATCTTATTACTGGGGGCTGAACGGGCATGTTCGGCAAGTACCCTGCTGTCGAGCCACACCCCTTCCATCTGGCTTTTTGAAATATACACCGCTCTGTTTATTGGGATTTTGGTAGACAGTGAACTGTAGATTGCCTTGGGTACTATGCAATTTTTTGAAACCTCCATCTTCCTTTACTAAGCATGAAGATGGTTCTCCAAAGATGGAAAAGTGGGATTCTGAAAGGCTCCTGCTAAAGGCAAACACTGCAGTATAAAAGCATCTTGTCCTGTCAACATGATGGTCACCAAGAGTCCCTCTCTGGGATCTGGAAGGCTCCTCCGGTTCCCTGAGTTCTCTCCATCGCCATCGCAGACAGGCAGCTGGGACAGGACATCCCTCCGTGAAAACATAGGGGACAAAAACACCCAAGGCAAGCTCATTGGAAACCCCTTTTGCCTTGTGCTGTTTGTGCACTGTGGCCCATTCCTGCTGCCTGAGCTCTACCTTCTCCAGGCACCAGGCTCTAGGTTTAGGCCAAGATGTAGCCAGGACTCTATTTGTAAAAAGAACTTGCTCATTGTTCCCAAGTAGCCTCCAAATTGGGGGGTCACACACTCCTTGGAAGAGCGAAGGCTGGGCAGAAGCTCCAGTCTAATGGGGAGGAAGCCGCCTCTGGCTGGGAGGAGGCAAGCGCCCTCTGGCGGCAGGCATTCACGGTCCTGGGAGGGTTGAAATGCTTCTTTGGTTTGCAAGGCTGGCTCTCAGGACGTTGTACTAGCTCTGCAGCCAACGGGAGGGCAGTGATGTCTGGCTTTGGTTCACCTCCAGGCTCTGGGAAGTTGCAGGCATGGTGATGACACAACTGTGCTTACTAATGTCCTGGCTTATTTAAAAACCAAGGTCCACCAAGATGTGTGGCTCCGGTGAAGGCCAGGCTGGGGGCCTGCAGAACAGTGTACCTGCATCTGCGTGAATGTGAGCACCACGTGGGGTGGGCGGCAGACCCAGGCCTATCCCTGGGAAGCCAGGCAAAGCCCAGCAGACTCAGGTCAGAATTAGAGTGTACTTGCTGCCAGTGAGCACCTCTGCACGAGTACAGACTGAATCCTAAGAGATGTCGGGGAAACTCCAGGTGGAAACCCCCAGAATGATCTTCCTGAGCCCCCAGAGCCTGCTCAGAGTCACTGGCCACCCACCAGCGTGGGGTACACAGTGGGCACTTGGTGTGAACAGCTCCAGCAAGAGCACAGGGCTGGTCAGAGGCCTCTTGGGTAAGTGGATGCGAAGCAACCCTGGGACAGATCCCATGAAGGGGTTCGGTGACAGCAGCAGGAACATGTGACTGAAATAATTATGAGCAACAAGAAGGTTATTTCATGCATCCTCTTTGAGCCCACAAATTCATTCATGCACAAGAGAAAAACCTGTCCTTTTTACTCATGGGATAGTTTTAAAGATTAAATAAATTTTTACACTGATGTTTTGCTTACAGATGTAAAGAAATGGGGATTATCTTCCCAAAATCTTTGTATGGAATGAACTCCAGACAGATGGATTCACCATTTGCTCTAAAGCTAAGGCTCTCTACTTACACCCTGTTTGTAAAGGCCCCTCCCACTCACCATGCCTATGCTAGGCTGGGTTATTCCTTCTGATTAATGCTAAAGCAAGTAATGGTCCCATGAGAACAGTGGATAACATGCAAGTGGTTAATCAAGAGTTGACTCTGTGAGATCTGCCCACTCCCGTTTCCTCCCCTCCTAATGCGGTTCCCCAATGTAGGTCACAGCAAAACTCTTGATGGCAAGTAAATCATGTCACGATTGCTCCAGGCAAGTGGGCCATGATCTGCATGTAAGCCACCAATAGTAGTCCAAGGGGTAGTAGCTGTACAGACGGTGCCACATTGGCATATGTGACAGCATCAGTGACAAAGGACATGTCACCATCACAGTAGGTATCCACCCAGGCAAGCTCTTCATTCAAGTTCTTGCTGTGGTCCTCACCTCTTCTTGCTGATGGCTGGGGTGTGCTCAGGCCTGTACAGAGCAGGGGCAGCGATGAAGCTGCTGGGCTCCACCCCACTGACCTTCACCGCCAGCAGGTGTCTCTCATCGTGCAGTTAGAAAAAGCCTCCTTCCCAACCTTGATGACGGCGCAGAGAGCAGTCTTGGTTGGCCATGTAGCCCATAATACTGCTGATGTTGACAGCTCGGGCGACGGAGTGAGACGGCAAACATTTGACAGTCCGCACTGTCCTGTGATGCAGAGGGCTGCAGCCTGCTGTGTTTCTGGAGGCATAGCAGGAGCCGCCTCAGAACCACCCATGATCGGGGGCCTTTCCACTCAGTAGTCACGTCGGCTTGGGCCACTTATCCATCCGCGTCCGCATCCCTGGCTTTGGTCTTTCTGGTGAGAGGGAGGAAGGATCTTGCCATCAGTGCTGTGCTCCCAAGGCTCACCTGTGCCACCTCCGTGTGCATCTGGATGCTGATGAGTTTGGAGTTGCCCACGCTGTGGACCAGGCTCCAAGCCTTTCCTCAGGGCCTTCTGGACCCTGGCAGAAGATCTCCATCACTTTCCCATCGCATGGGAGCTGCAGACATGGAGTTGTGTGTTTTCAAGTCACTACTGTTCAAGCTGGCCACGGTCTGGAGCTCAGCATTCCTTTTGCTCTTCAACAAACAGCTAGCAACATAAGGAAGCTTTCGAAAGCAGAAGTGTGGCCAAAGAGAAGCCACATCCAGAGCTGCAGTCTGGGACTGGGCAGCTTTGCTGCCAGTCAGGTCCCCCACTGGCATAAGTCTGACCCCAGTGTGATAAAGGAGCTGGGGCAAAACTGCAGTTGCGCAGACACCTAAGGTTTTTCTCGGAGCTGTGAGCAGGCTCTGGAAGGGCGTGCTGCTGGCATTGTGGCAGCAAGTGGTAGATTGGCCCATGTTCTCTCATTGGTTCCAACCCAATGCAGAGTGGTTTCCCACTGCAGAGGGCTGGACTGGTGCGCTGCTGGGCTTCATAGGCCGCAGGTCGTGGTCCTGGGCTATAGGACAGGGTTGGGGTGCTGCTTGCACCTAAAAGCTCTTCTTATCACTTCCACTGCCTCCGGCACCAAGGTGTCCCATACACTTCCCAGCACACACACGGGCACAAACCCTGTGGCTACCTTTGGTGAGGCCAGCAGCCTGTCACATGCAGACAGAAATTCTAAAAATATTAATTTTATCAATCTATGAACACAAGGTATCATTAAAGTTATTTGCATCATTTTCATTACAGTTCACAGTTTTCAATATATAGGTCTTTCACTTCCTTGGTTAAATTAGTCTTTTTGATGTCCTTGTGTGTGGGATTGTTTTCTTGAGTTTCCTTTTTCCTTTCCTCGTTCCTTCTCCCTCCCTTCCTCTCTTGAGGGAAGGTTTCACTGTGGTGTCCTGGCTGGCCTTGAATTCGTTAGGTAGCCCAGGCTGGCTTTGCCTTATGATCCCCTTGCCTCCTCCACTTGAGTGCTGGGCTTGCAAGCATCCACCACCATGCCCTTCTCTGAGTTTTTTTGGACAGCTGATTGTCAGTGCATGGAAATGCAATGTTGATCTTGTACGTTGATCTTGTTTCTATCGAATTTACTGGTTTTCTTCTAACATGCATAGTCATTGCAATTTTCAATACATAAATTCAACTCATGTCTAAACAGAGATATTTCAACTTCTTCCTGATTAGATAGTCTCTTTTCTCTCGTCTAATTGCTCTGGCTAGGATTTTCAGTGCTATATTGACTAGATTTAATAAGGTGTGTCAGCAGTATCCCTAACTTTTTCCTGATCTTAGAGGGAAATGTTTTCACTATCACATACAGCGTTAGCTGTGGACTTCTCACATAGGGCTGTTAGTATGTCCAGGCACATTCTTTCTGGACTTAGTTTGTTGAAGTTTTAAAAGAGTGTTAAATTTGTTAAACGCTTTTTCTATGTCTATTGACATGGTTGTGTGTTTTTCCCTTTATTCTTTAAGTGGAGTGTATTGCATTAATTAATTTGTGTACACTGAAGCATTCTTCAAAATGCACGATTCTTTAATGTTGTTGGATTTAGTTTCATAGTGTTTTGTTGAGGATTTTTGCATTTGTGCCATCAAAGACATTAGCTTATTGTGGTCTTGTGTGTTTGAGTATTGCCAGCTTCATAAAATGAATTTAGAAGCTCTTCAAGCTTTGGAAAAGTTTGAAACACATTAGTGTGATTTAGTCTTTCAATGTTTAGAAGTCAGAAGTGAGGCCCTGTTTCTAAACTTTTCTTTCTTAAGAGATTTTTTAAATTATTGATTCTATCCCCTTCCTAGTTGTAGATACAGGCATGTTTTTATTTTGTCATAATTTAATCTGCTACGTGGTATGTGTTAGAGGCTTTAAAATTCCTCTGTGGTCAGCCATTTGTTGGCGTATAACTGTTTGTAATAACCTCTTACGATACCTTTATTTCTATAGCATCAGTTTCAGTGTCTCTTTAGTTATTTTTTGTTCTCTTTGTTTTTCTTAGTTTAGAGAAACTTTTATCATTTTTTAAACTTTTCAATAACTAACTTTGTTTCATTGATTTTTCTACTGTATTTTATTATTGTTTTCTTATTTTATCCTCCTAATTTTTATTATTTCCTGCCTTCTGTGACTTTCGACCTACATCCATTCACCCTCATTCTTTGAGGTATAAAGTTACCTGTGAGGTACAAAGTTAAAGTTGCTTATTTGAGACTTCTTTTCAATTTAATGCGGGTGTTTGTCACTTAAACTTGTCTCATAGTATGTTTTCACTATATTGACATATTTTCTGGATTTTTTTGACCCACTGATTGTTAAAAAGCATGTTAATTTCCACATAATTTAAATTTTTTCCATTTTTCCTTTGGTTTTTCTCTTTAGGTCCATTCTGTAGCAGATGAAAAGAGGTCTGATATTAGTTTTTTTGGTTTCTGAGACAGGGTCTCACTAGGCAGTCCAGTTCAGGCTTGCTTTGAACTCACAAGATAGCCTAGGCTGGCCTTGAACTCTAATTGATCCTCCTGCCTCAGCCTCCTGACTGCTGCAACTACAGGCATATGGCACCATGCCCAGCAATTTTAGTATTTTTTAATTTGTTAAACTGGTTTTGTGACCTAAGATCTGACAGACTCGGCACTCGTTTGTGTACATTTGTGCAGAGAGTGGAGAATATATTCTATTGCCACTGAGTGGAGTGTCCTCTGCATATCTATTAGATGCCTTTGGTCTGTCGTGGTCAAATCTTCTCTTTTGCTGATTTTCTGTCTTGTTGATGTTACCATTATTGAAAGTAGGGTATTGAGATTTCTTACTATTATTGTATTGGTCTGTTTCTCTCTTCTGTTCCATCAGTGTTTGCTTTACACATCTATGTGCTCAGATGTTGATCACATATCTTTTTATAATTGCATCTTCATGGTTTTTTTTTTTTTTTGTGGTACTGGGGATCGAACTCAGGACCCTGCGCTTGCTAAGCAGGTGCTTATTCCACTGACCTATATCCCCAGCCCCTGCATCTTCATGTTGAACTGGTGTTTTCACCATTATTTAATGTCCTCTATGTCTGGTGATACTTCCTGACTTAAAGTCTATTCTATCTGATATCACTCTAACCACCCTTGCTCTCTGGTTGCTGTTGGCATGAAATACCTGTTTGTTTTTTTGGTACCAAGAGTCGAACTCATGACTTTGCATTTGCCAGGCAGGCACTGTGCAGCTGAGCTACATCCCCAGTGAAATGCCTTTTCCTATCCTTCTCTTTCAGCCTGTGTATGTTCTTAAGTCTAAAGTGGGGTTTTGGGGGGAGTGATTGATATCATAGAGTTGGGTCTTTTTAAAAAATCCATTCAGATACTCTATATCTTTTTAATGGGGAGCTTAATTAATTTATATTTAAAGTAATTATTGATAAGGAATTACTTACTATTGCTATTTTGTTAATTGTTTTCTGTTTGTCTTATAGTTCTTTTATCCGTCTTGTTGTCTATGTGGTGTCTTAGGGATTTTTTACATTAATATGCTTTTGATCATTTTTCTTTTTTCTCTCGTGAAACTTATATGTGCAGAAAATATATATATATATATATATATATATATAGTTATAGTTATAGTTATAGTTATAGTTATAGTTATGGGAACTGGTGATCCACTGGGAAATTTATGTAGATATTTCCTTTGCAATGACCATAAGATTTACATCAAATAATTTATAGTTGCAACAGCCTATTTTAAGCTGAAAACTTTTTTAAATTTTATTAAAAAATTTTTTGTCTTTTATTTGACTTTTGATTTTTCTGAGAGAAGTTTTCACTGTGTATTAGGTTAATAATACCTCTTAGTTATTGTGGGCTGATCAGGTCCACAATCTCCTGAATGAGTGCATGGTGAAGGCTAAATAAAAACAGGCAAATGGAATGATTTCAGGGCTCCAGGAGGACCAAAGCCCTCTCGTGGAATCTGAGATTCTTTCAAGGCTAAAACCAAAATCTTCTCTGGATGGTTTGTTATTTATTTAGTTACCTGAAGAAGGGAGGGGAGAACTCAAGAAGGGCGGAGCCACTCAAGCACTGCTCCAGGTAAGGCACTAATTGAACCCGCCCAGGATGAGATGCCCGAGGCTGCAGTCTTTGTCTAGTTGAGGTTGGAGCCAGGCGTCCTTGGTTGTGACCTTGTCTGTCCTTCGAGGCTTCATGGCTTCACCTGCCATTACGGGCCTCAGTAGGGATCGGTGACTCACAGAGGCTCACTTCCTATGGCTGTCCAGACGACTCACAAGTAAACATGAAAATCTAATTGGTTAACTTAAGTCGTGCTCAAGGTTGCTTCATAGTGGTCTCCATCAACTCTGCAGCTCTGGCTGGCCTTAAACTCACTGTGTAGCCCAGGCTGGCCTCGAACTCACAGAGCTCCTCCAGAGTGCTGGGATTACAGGCATGCACCACTCTACCTGGCAAAGTGGCTAACTTCTTAACAGAAGTTATCTGTGCTTTTACTTCTAACCTTTAAGTTATATATAACACAATTTGTATCTATGTGTGTTATATATCCATTAGCGGATTTTAGCTATAGTTATGTTTTAAATACTTTTATTTTCATACTTATTTACCTATCAAGAAACTTATTTATCCACTACCATTACAATAATGGAATAGTCTATATTTGTCTATGTACTTCTTTCCATGAGTCTTTTAAAGTTCTCATGTTGCCGTTCAGCATCTTTTCTTTTCAGTTTGAAGGACTGTTTGAGTCAGTCCCTTGCGCTCTCTGTTTCTCCCTCTGGTACCCAGGGTCATAGTACTGAACTACATCAGTAGCCATTTTTATTTTCATTCTTATTTGAGACAGAATCTCACTAAGTCACTAAGTTGCCCAGGCTGGCTTGACCTTGTGCTTCTCCTGCCTCAGCCTCCTAAAGTGCTAGGATTACAGGTGTGCACCGTCACACCTGGCCCTTCAGTATTTCTTACAAGGCAAGAAGAGGAATAAATGATTCCATTTTTGTTTTGCTGTGAAAGTCTGTCTCTGGTTTTTGAAGGATAGTTTTGCCGGGTCAGTATCCCAGATTAACAGGGGGCAGTTTGTTTTTTTTGTTTTCGTTTAGGCTTTTAGCACTTGGAATATATCACCACCATCCCTCTAGCCTGCAAGGTTTCACCAGCCTTTCTTATTTACCGCAAGTGTGTCCTATCACGGCTAGGCAGTTATTTTCCCTTAAAACATCACTACAGTCTGTTTTTCTTATTTCTAGTAGTAAAGAATTAATACTATATCGAGCCACACACGTCATAAAGACCTCTCTCTAGCGCACAGCGTGCGTTTCCTTGCCCTTCGTGGGGGATGGAGAGGATATCTGCTTTAGTCACAGCTTCCACTTACTTTTTTTTTTTTTTTTTTTTTTTTTAGAAACATAAAAGTACAAAAACATATTGACAAACAGACACCCATTATCATAGAAAATAGTACAATCACAACTAATCTATAGACAAGGTGATATGGTCTCAACAGTAGTTGTTGCTTTATCCATTGATATCTTCGAATTGTAGATGTATGGACCCATATACAGACATGCAAATT
>PVLD010018287.1:0-39402 GCA_004027595.1 Dinomys branickii | reverse complement strand
AAAGAAAAAGACAAAAATGTATGTATGTATGTATAGAGGAATATATATGAATATACATATGTGCAGGAGGGCTAACATGGTTCTACTATTGTATTATATCACTTAATGCTAAGCAACAATCGAAGACAGGATATTAGATTAATAGTGTATATCTGTATGTGTTAGCCTGAACACACACTTCGAAGATAACAATATGTAAGGCAGCAACAAGCGGTGTTTTTTTTTCTGTTGTTGTTGTTGAGAATGGATTCTTTTGTATCTGAGCCTTATTAACCCTTACAACACAGGTGCAATCAGCCATGCTGGGAGATGCGCTGAGGAAATACTGTGAGTTTTCACAGCTGCTGGTAGGATTCCCAGATGTACAAATACATTGCCTTCTTTTTGTAGAAAAGCTATTTTCATGGTTCTTCAATCACACTTCTACTGAATCTGCTCTTCCTAAACATTCAACAGAAGGGAGACTCATACAATAATCTGCTTAAGGTAAGAAGCAGATGAAACACATTCCCACCTAAATATGGAGAGAGAGTGCAACAATTCACAGTTTGAGCCTCTTAAATTGTAAAATAGATCCAAGAACATTTTATTTACATTGAATGAGCATTTACTACCTTGTGAAGAGTTCACTTTTTATATTTTCAAGACCCCATGGAGTTACATGAGTTAAAATAACTATGAAAGTGAATGTGAGCATTCATGGAATTAAGCAAAGCATTCTTTCTCACATAATAGCCAATCACCTTTCTCAGAGAACTATTATAAACAGGGAATTCCAAAGAACGTTTTACTTTACCTTGAACTAATTTAAATTGGGAGACCTTTGCTTCAAACTCTTTGCAGCATTAGGAGGTGAGTTTATCAGCACTCTTTGAAATTGCTTTTAGAAAAACATCATTTTCAGCCACCTACCTTAGTTTTAAGTATTCACAGTGGCATGAGATAAACCTAATGTACAGATAAACCTTGCTGTGTTCTACATGAGCTTAAGGCTGTCTCCAAATCTAACTGTATCTACCAACACACTCTCCCTCTGGTTATATTTTGGACTCTAATGAGGACCATTTTAGTCATGATTACAATATATCTCATGATAACAAAATTAATTATATTTCAACTAGAAATAAATATAAATTCTAACCATTCTCTACATCAAAAGCAAATGCAAAACACTACATTAAAAGGTGCAATTATTTACATAAAGACCTTTTTATAATAAGAATATGAACTATACATATAAAACTACATTTACATGTGGTATAAAAGCAATTAGCACACTAAAGCAGGCTTGCAATATCAACAGGTCAGAAGTAGGTAGTAATCAAGTCAAAATGATTGCTGTGGAAGTAAAGGGTGAAAAAAAAGAAGATGCAAGTGAAATTTAAGTGAAGGCAGTTTACTGGGCTGCATAACAATTATAAATCAAACCAAATTGATTGCCAGGGAAGAAGAGCGTTAACAAGGCAATCAAGACCTCTCCAATCCCATGCAACACAAACTATCCTAAATTAGAGAAAGTGGAACAAGCAAATTGGTGAATGGCTTTAGTTAATAGCAAAACACGAGCTCACCCTGAGCTCACCCTGTCCCTGGAATGTTTACAAGTACATCAAAAAGAAGTTTGCTCAGTGAGCTCAGAAGAAAGATGGGGAAATGACTAACAAAATTGTCCATTTAACCTTCCCCACCATTTATTGGCCTCACCAGTGTTTATCGAAGCAAATGAAACACATTCTAGTAAGTCAGCTCTTTCACGAATTCCTCCCTATTAGCTTTGGAAAATAATTAGCAAGTTGAACATAGTCAGCCATGAGAATCTTTCATCCTCATTAACTTTCTCATGTAGAGGAGGATGATGCTTTTCATCAGACAAGCATATTTTACACTATGGCCTCGCCTAAGAGCAAAGACTGCTGCTGAAGACCATGCAGGGGCTGGGGTTCTCGCATCCCTCTGGGAAGACCTGGCTTGGCCTTGCTGCCATTATCCGCCATAGGCCGCCATTATCCGCCATCGGCTTAGCTGCGAATGGTTTTCAAAGAGTAACTTCTTAGACTTGAATTTTCCACATTCACAGTATCACATATTTCAGAAAATATTTTAGAGAATAGAATTTTTCACTTTCTCTCGCTTAATACTATCATCATTAGATAAACGCACTGAAGCACTCAGAGAGATGCAAAGTTGCACATTATCAAACTGCATGAGGGTGGGGAACAGAAGACAAGATCCCTGTTTGCGAACTGGTCTTCGCCTCATCCAACCAGGTGACTTTAAATGAATGGTGAGTCAATCCTAATAAATAATCAGGTGACATTCTTAGTGCGTGGAGCAGTCCCCTTACTTCCCAAAAGTCTCCTCTAAAGTCAGATGGGGTGTGGGGTTTGAAGATATGTCAGCATGAAAAGAAAAAGTTAGTGAACACACAAATAAAAGCAAAATGACGACAAAAATACCCTTAGATTCCTTGAATTCTTATGGATTTTCCTTAAAAATGGATGAGTTACACGAACAAAGGTAGAAGTGGTTTGCACCAATTTAAAACACATTCTCTACATTCGCTCATAGTGAAAGATTTGCTTGCCAAGTTGAGTATTATTGTTTTCAGCCATCTGTGAAAGAAAAGCTATGGTATGTATTTTTTCTTCAGTTTATAACATAAAAGCATCAATTATTTTCCATAATTGTAAGATCATTAAAAATAGGACCAAGCAACTAGGAAAAAAATTATAATACACACATCCCTTATATTTTAATTATAAAAAAGGATTCCTAAAATATCACCTATGGATTGGATCTTAGAGATCTCAGAATAATACCACTACCAATCAGTAACCAATTTTGAGTGTTTGGACATGAAAAATACAAGTTTCCTAGTAGCCTGTAATTGCTTTAGCATTAGGGACTAAATGTCTTGTATATCTTTTCTACCATCCCAACCCCTAGGAAAGCTTTCAGTAAATGTTATTGATTAACTGCTTGACCAAAGGATCTCACCAAGAAAGCTTGTTCCCAAGCTTCTAATTCACAACAAGGTTATTTTTCCATGTAATCTCAGACAGTTTAGTCAAACGGTCCATCGAGTTTTTTTTTTTTTTTTTTTTAATAAGGTTAAATCAGCTCTTTGCACGAACTCGTTTCTCTTAGTGACTAAATTAAGTCAGTTAGCATGTAGTTATTTATTAGGTGATTAAAAATTTACCTTCCTAGCAAATATAAGGATTTGGCAGGAGATACATGGAGGCTCAAATTCAAGCACTTGAATTAGGTTTCATGCTTCGTTAAAAAAAAAAAAAAAACTGAGAGCAGAGAAGCTGAAGCCACACATCCCAGTTTTAAACACTGTGTCTACCATTTACAAAGTTAGTAAAGGCCTTGCAACCTTGATCTAGTTAATTAATCTACATGGGCTTCAGTTTCATCATCTATAAAGTGGGCATAGTAGCAGTACCTTATGCATGGGATTATTTTTGTATTTGAAAGAGCTCCAGACACGTAGTAATGCTGTACACCATTAGCTTTTGTTTTATTCTCCTGAGTAGTCACAGCAGCAAATAACTGCTATACTGGAATTTATAGTAGTTGATCCTCATTTTGACTGAAACAGTAATACATACATATTCACATTTTTTAAATATAGGCACACTTTCAAGTATTAAAATAAACTTTTACTTATAACAGTGCATTTAAATATATTTACATTCGGAATTCACATTTAAAATAGAAGAGTAGGAAAGTACTTTTTCCTCTAATACATGTAGATTTCTAAAATTGAAGCTCTTGAGAAAAACTAAACATTCTCTCAAAATGTTACTTTTAATGCAATTTATTCAGGAAAGATGAAAGTATATTTTATATTAACTGATTCCCCTCACTCCTGCTCTCACGAAGCAAGTTATGTGCACCTGCACCCAGGATCCTCTTTCCCCAAATAATTTACCTTTTATTGAATCTATATCATTATATTTAAAAGAAAGCTAGAATGAGAAAAGGAAGCTACAATTTTACAGCATGAATTTGAATGCTTTGTGATGACTCTATAAAATATTGATCAGACAATTATGCAGTTCTTATTATTGGGAAATAACAACATAATTATGTCTAAAATTCCTTTGCAAAGCCATTTATCCCACCCTACCTTAAAGAAATCAAAAGAGAAAATCTGCATTTAATGTATGAAGTATATAACTTTACCCAAAAGTCTACTCGGCCTCTCAAATTTAAAGAGAAAGGAAGTTCTTAGACCTAAAGTTTTAAAACAATGATCAATGTAGAATTATCATTCAGTCAGATTGGCTAAATGATTCTGTGTTCTGGTCATGTTTGTAAGACTCTGCCTCTAGAATTGCAATAAGGAGATAGGCTCAATATCAGTTATTTCAAGGTTTATTACCATGTCAACCTAGCACTCTTTGGGATAGATGGTGAAAGCTTACCAGAACGAAACATCTCCAAATATTCATTGGGATTAATTCATCAATGGTAGATACCGTACATGCATGTCAATCATGGACCTTTGAAAACTCTAACTCCATTTATAAGTGCTGCCAAAGGGAGCACTGAAGACTGTCACTCAGTTCATGAAAGCTGTGTGAGCAGCCAATTTACTCAAGACGCACAGCTTCCAGCTTCATCTGCTGAAAATGGATCTAACACAGAAGAGATTTCTACACTCTTTCCCTCTCTCTCTGGTTTGTATAACCACTCTAAGGCCGAATAGAGTGAGGCATGGGTGGTGCACACCTGTAAAGTAAGCTACTCGGGAGTCTGAGACAAGACGATGGTAATTTTCGGGACAATTTGTGGAACTTGGTGAGATTCTGTCTCTCTCTCTTTTTTTTTTTTTTTTTTTTTTTTAGTATCTAACAAATCTGAGGCCTAGAGTTCACTAGCATTGGGGGAAAAAGAAACAGAATAAATATTGAGATAGATGATAACAGAAAAGAAACATTTTCAATAGAATTGCAAAACCTCCTAGGTTAAAACTACGTATAAGGAGAATAGAATGCTAATAGTAGCTTTTGCTGTTTCTAATTTGCAGGCTTGACTTATCCTGATAATGGACCTTTGATAGAATAAGGAACCAACATTAATCCCATGATTTGATAAGTCTTATAGAAACATCATTTAAAACCCTGGAATACTGTCAGTAACTCAATGAAATCACAAAATTAATTGTTACTATGCCAAGTGGAAAATAATACTTTTACAGCCTTTAGTTTAGACAACTGGAGTTCAGATAAAAAATGTGGAATCAATATAGTTGGTTGTATATGCTAATTTCTTTCATTTTAGACTGAAATGCTAATTTTGAAATAATATTTAAAAAGAAAACATCTGTCAAGTTTCAATTGTAATGAGTTATATTCTCTTTTGAAGAAAAAAATCCTTTAGTTCAATGTATACTTTTTAAGTACCAAACAGTTAGCTTGGATAAATGGCTGAAAAAGTCACAAGCAACCTGAAAAAGCAAATTAAAAACAGAGTACTTGAACAATGAATTTAAAATAGAGGGTCACCAACTTCTAATGTTTACCATTAACTTCCAGTAGTATTTGAAAAATCCTACAGAATGGTCATTAAACATATTTTAATCTCTATTTGCCTGGAATATACACATTCTACCATATAGTTTTTCTCCATCAATCACTCTGACAATGTAGTTCATCTCTTTTGCACTATAAATCATTACCATTAGCTTAATAGGGATGACCTAAAGTACAAGGCATGGTATTAATAGCTTTTCACAGTTATAGCATAGGAATTATTGGTTTCTGCTGTAAATAATCAGTACAAATGTCTCTCCAAACCCACACAGAAGTGTACTGCACACCTCTCAGTTGCAAGGGATTTTCCTCCCTTTTTCCCCTAATACTTAACACATACCTTGTTAAAAAAAAAAAAATGAATGCTTAGTGATAGGTTTTGGAATGGATAATTTTAATGAAAAATATTTCTGGAAATTTAATAAAGTAGAATAGAAAATTCTCCACTTGGAATAATCTTTAGCTTCAAATTCTTTCTTAAGTTTGGGGGTTACATAAAACTTTGAATATACAGTATTTAATTTTACCTCCTTGCTTAAAGTCAGTGAAATCTAAAAGAAATGAAGTATGCACATTTTCACTCATTTCCATTCAAATATGTTTTGAAGACATCTGAATGGCTCATCATGTGCAGTGATTGCTCAATTTTTTATCTTTTTTAAACTTGTTCACAGTTGTGATTGGGGCATATTAGCTGTACAGATCAGTGGGCTTCATTGTGGCAGATCTGTCCATGTGCACAGCACACCGACCCTAAGGTAAAGAAAGTTCTCAAATTGTCTTAGCATGTACTACCAGTGGATCACACCACGGATCATCTTGCACATGCTTTTATTACTAAACACATTTATTTTTATAGCAATATGAGGCTCTTACTTATATTTAGACCTTAAAGACATTGCTGTTAGTTGACACACTCATGATGATTGGATGGACACAAATATGTATTTATAACACACAAATGACCTATGGCTTTTTTTTAAGCAAGAAAAGTTGAGAGTGTGCATGTATCATGTACATTTTTTCATATATTCACCAAATATTTATGGAATTCTTACTATGAGTCAGGACTGTTCTCAGTAATAGGCAGACAGCGGTGAACAAAAGAATGTCCACCTGAAATTTACGTTCTGTGAGAATGGACAGGAACATATTATAGCACATGAGAGAGTGTTCATGTCATTTAAGAAAAAAGGAAGTTTCCTATTTTGCTCTGATCATTTGGGGTGACATCAGAAAAAGATGAGAAGCCAGCCATGAGAACATGCAGGGCAACTGAATGGCAAGGAGCGGGTACAGAGGGACTGAAATGAATCTGCCTATGTTCTAAGGACTCCATGGTAGGCTGCAAGACAGCAGAGAGTGAAGGGTGGGAGAGAATGCAGTCAACAAGCAGCAGCGGCCAGAATATGTCAGCTGCTGGAACAGTATAAGGGGCATGCGTGTACTGTCAGCGGGACAGAGAGCAGGAGGCAGAATGGCAGGTTTGTCGCTCATGTTGAAGGATCAGTCTGCGACCCTGAGCACAGACTGGAGCAGAGCAAACAGCAGGAATAAGCACTCATCCACTGTGCTCCTGAACACCTTGAATGTTCATTTTCTTCTAGACCCTCATCATGTGACACTTTCTTGTCATAGATGATATTTTTATTTTATTTTTTCCATGTTTTTTATCAGTGCACATTGGTTATACACGTTAATGGTCTTCATTGTGGCAGATCTGTACAGCACGTAACGTACGTTATCATTTCCTCCGTCTCCTCACCTTTTCCTCCTGCCTAGTTTCATGGGTCTTGGGGAAGTTTGATGTGTGTGTATTTTGATCATATCATTGTAGAAGGGAGACTTAGTAGAAGGAAGGAAGAAGGGGAGTGAAATTTACTAAAGTCCTTTGTGATACACGACAATAACTGTATCACTCTTATCTTAGAATTTAAATGACATATTTAAGTGTAGGTGTATTAGCTTTATTAGGAAGGAATGTAATTTTTCAGAATCACGTTTTACCCTTCTGCTGCCAATCCCAGGCATCGTTGCCTTTTCTATGGGCAACTTTAGACCTTCAACTATAAGATCTATTTTGCCCTATAGCCAGGGGAATACATCCTAGTACCATCAATATAGCAACACGTCCTTATAGCTCCGCTGTGGAACAGTTAACATGTTAACCAGTAACAATGAAGGGAAAAATTCTTCCTGCTCTTATTTAGCGTTAAATTTTAATAGGACTCTGTCTGGCTTGCAGAAGGATACTTATCAGGGTAAGATGAGCAGTCAGAGGAAAGCACTTGACTTGGACAATTACTTGGGACCATGTTCTCAGTAACATTTATTGAAACACTCTTATCATCTCTACATACTTGTGAAAGTTTCATTAACAGACCATAAGGTGATACTTTCTGAGTCTATTTCAAAATGCCCTCAAAGATTTAATAAAACTGGTCAAGAATGGGGGAAATTCACATTCCTGAGGGCCTGACATGTTGAGTGATTTCCACCTGCCTAATATCCCTGCATCTAAACCAGCAGCAAAGTATTTTTTAACCTCTCTTTACATGGGAGATGACTGTGATTTAGAGGTGGCTAATTTAAGATTGCACAACCTGATCCAGTTCCAGGTCTGTCACCAGCACCTAGACACTTTTCTGTGCACTGCATGAGGGGTCGGTTTACACAGCAGTTACAGAATCCCCTATACCTATCAATAGACAATTGTTCACTGCGTGTAGTCTCTTAAATTTTACTGATTTGTTTTGTTTTGTTTTGTTTTGCTTTTCCCTGCCCTGCTTCATACTTTTCATGGCTTTCTTTTTCCTTCTTCTCTAAAACATTTCACACCTTTCTTCATTTGACCCACTTTCTTCTGTCTTTTTGGCAGATGAAAGATACATTGGGTGAGGCAATCTAACATTAGGTATGTGATAAACCAGTTGCTTTTTAATGGCATCTGCTTCACGTGATGACAGCAAACCACTCAGACAAGCATAAGAGGCTCACAAACCCTCAGAATCTCTGCCAGTTTCCTTGTCACTCCCATCACCTAGCACAATCTTTGCCTTCTTTGTCTTCTCCTAGGATGAGTTTGCCATCCAGGTTTCTCTCCCTTCATTGCTGCTCTGGAGATATTTTGTCAGTACTTTATTGGGAAAATATCTATTTTTCAACTGTATTATATGTGTGCCTTATTTACAATTTCCTAATCCAAAAGAAGGAATAAAAGAGTCATTCTTAGTTAACTATTACTGTAACAGTTGAGCAGAAGAAATCAGGCTTCTTGATGGGGGGAATGATCTGTTGACGGAGTGAGTTCGGTTATTAAACTGTGACAGTGATAACTGAGACCGTCACAAGGATCTAGAGGCTGGGCCTACAATGTTCAGCAGGCAATGCAAAGCAAACCCAAGCTTGGCACCTCTCCCTTCCTTCTGTGTCTATCTCTTTCATTGTCTTAAACTTTGGGTCAGATTGCTGTTCAGCTCCAAACATAAGCATGTTGATTACATAAAGGGTGTCTGTCTAAAACCTAGTAATACAGGGTTTATCAGTCCTCACTTTACCTGACCTCTCTCATCCCTGAGACTGAGACACCAAGATACAGTCAAGATTTGCAGGCACACAACTGCCAGCTTTTACAGTGTCCTCCAGAACTCCTGGAGTGACCCTTTCAAGTCTTCAGTCATTGTCTTAAATCTACAGTTAGCTTGAACTCCAAGTAAAGGACAGCCTCCCAGACACATCTCCCCCCAAAAGACTACACACCTAAGCAGAAGCAACTGCCCACCCCACAAAGCAAAAGCCATCACTCTCTGGGCACTAGACGATTCCCTCATGACATAGCACTGGAGCCACCTCATTGGGTCCTGGACTGCTCCTGAGATGGTAACAATTAAAGAGATGACAGCCTACCATAGCTACTGTACCAGCTATGTAACCTCCCAGCTATGCAAACTCTCAGCCCTTGACTTTTCCCCCTTTTTATAAACCCCAGTTGTGAAGACAGATCTGAAGCTCTTTATCTTCCCAGCATATCCCTGTAGACAATACTCTTTCCCTGCCCTTCCCACTACCCAGCACTGTTCTGTAGAACCTGGGGAGGCAGGGCTTTTGTCCTAAAACTATATAAACTTCTGTTGCAACATTCAAAGACCCAAACATCTATAGACAATCAACCACTCCCCAAAAATGAATGGTTTAATATTAAAAAATAATTGTGGGAACGATTAATGCAAGCAGTAATTTTTAAATTGAATATACAGGTAGTCACCTAGCCTATGCTTAGTGAAAAACAAAAACATGATTAGTAAGGAGGTTCAATATAATTTAATTTGTTCTAATTTACTTATCATTATCCACAATAATCTAGAAATGTAGTGCCTTCTAATTGGTTTCTTAAAATATTAAATGGCAAGATTCATATTTTCATTATACAATATACTACAGTTTATTAGTCACTATTTACAAAATCAATTCAATCACTCACAAGTATTCTTAATTATTTCAAGGTATATTTCCTAATTTGAACATAAATGATAAAATAATTATATATTGTTTAGCTTTATTTTAATCATGTTAAGTATTTCTTGACAGTTGTTTCAATTACATGATGTGTGTGTGTGTGTGTGTGTGTGTGTGTGTGTGTTGCCTATGTACACATTTATTTGTATAATTTGAAATATAAAATGCATTTTCACTGGGAGTCTCTGACAAAAATTCTATACATCATGCACTAAACAAATAATACATGTTCAGTAAATGTCAAATAATTTCTTATAGCACTATGCTCAGTGATTTTGGTAGTTTGTTACAAAAGTTATCCAGTGGCAGATAGCCCTAAATTTTGAAGGGTAAGTCAATGGACAGGAACGTATGATAGGTAAAACTAAAAAAGGGATGAAACTTGCTCTAAAGCTAGTACTGCGCTTATAGGAGCATAACTGGTAAGAAGTTTTTTGTCATTCTACATGGATGGTTACTAGTATATTCTTTTCTTGATTTTTGGTAGAAATAGATGGAACCAAACCAATTAAAATTAGGTGTGCTTCAGAAATTCATGAGACTTTGTAAGAAAAAGAGAATGGCGCTTAGGAAGAACTTCTGGAAAGGACAAGAATTAGGGATCCATGAGGAAAGTCTGTATTCAACTGAGCTTTGCATTCCACTGAATGGCCTGTCATTTCTTCTGTGAAACAGTGACCCTAGCAAATCAGCCAGGTCTTCACAGCCCCACACTGACACTGTCACACTATCCGCACTCCTGTGTCATGGCATCCTGCGGCCCAGAGACGGCTCGGACCTTCTGTTAACTGGTTTCTCACGCTGGGTTGTGTGACTAGAGATGGCGAGCAGGTTGTGTCGCTCTCCCTGTTTCCTGCTATTGCCTGAGACTCTGCAGTTTGTGCAAAAGGTGCGACTCCCTGAAGGTAAGCTCCTTTGCCTCCGTTGTAAGACTGCCATGTAGAGCACCACAATTTCGCTGCTTGCTTATCCCCATAGACATTAACTTGCTTTTGCATTTATTTATTTGCAAATATTTATGTCTTTTTTCTTAAGAGCCTAAAATGTGCAAACCCTGGAAAAGGTGCCAGAAAAACAAAAAACGAACTCTGAGTTCCAATATAAGACGTGAAAATACAGATGATGTGCCAACAGCAGCACTTGGAAACTTCAGAGATGACGTCACTGGAGAGTGGGCGTAGAAGGGCGGTCCATTATTTTTGTAAGACACGGGTAGGATTAGACCAAAGCAAACAGAAAAAGTAAGAGACTGAGGCTCACAAGATGTGTCAACGCCTGATTAAAAACAAAACAAGGCAAAACCAATCAAAAAATACACAACACCCTGCCCTATTTGTTCAGCTTTCTAGGCAAAGTATTCAAACTGATCAAATACTAAGTTTCTCGTAAGTACAGTGGTTTTCCAGGTACGCATTTTCTCCAAATATATGAAATACCACAACTTCATGTTCCTCACATTTGGTATTTTAGTAGGTCATAACTTCACTTCAGAGTTTTTATCTAGTATGTTCCTTAAGCAGTCAACTCTTTTCTGCTGGTTCTCCGTCTCTCTTTCTTCTTTTTTTTTTTTTTTTTTTTGTACAAGGAATCAAACTCACCACCTTGCGTTTGCCAGGCAAGCACTGTACCGCTGAGCAGTTCCCCCGGCACTGGATTCTCCTTACTGCTGCCAGTTATTTGACCACTTTTTCTCTTTGGAACATTAAACAACATCCGTGAGCAACAGTCTCCAGAAAGCAACTATGCAATTTGTTAGCTAATTTGATAATCTGCTACCCATTTGTTACTCTGTTAAAATTGTTGATGAGGAGGAAACAATTTATAAAGCTTTAAATTTAAGTAGCTTTGGCACCTCTGAAACTTCCACCTAAAAGTAATTTCTTTTCTGATTCTCACCGGCAACGAAAGTATCAATATTGATATTTGGCCATTTATTGTCCCCAGTCAACTTGCTCAACATGGAACAAAATAATCCTTTTGAATTCTTACTGTGCAGGCACCAATCACAGCGTGAATGACTGCACTCAGTTTTCTTCCTCAAGTCGCTAAATTTACACAGCTCATATTTATAGGGAAACAAAATCGTCTGTCTGAGAGACTTAAGAGTTTATAATGAGGAATAAATATTTCATGAGAGACAAAGCTTGGTTAATCAGTACCACATTTGCTTTAAGGATATGTTTTAACTTATTTTTAATGAGTTAATTTGTATTAATTTCCTTATTGAATATAACAATCAGGTTTTTTTTAATCTGCATATTATTTCTTGGATGAATATTTAACTCACCAGGGAAGTAATTTTTTGGTTTACTTCCTAAAGCACCTTTTGTGTCACAGTAAATCCATTCATGACACACCTTTGTTCACTCGTGCACTAGCTTGTAGCTATATCAAAATCAAAGAGAAGTTCAGATCTCTAACAGGTAAGGTGAGTGTGCTGGCTAACCTTGTTGTTCTACAATAGATTTTGTATGAACACCTATGTTGGAGCTCCAAAGAAATTGGAACTCTCAAAGTGCAAGGCTAAAAACAACCTTAGAAAAATACTTCATTGTTCCTTATACTATTCATGATTAGAATTTTGATGAAAATAAGTTGCTAGTACACATGAACTTTCTCATAAGGCAGTATTTCACCTTGACTACATTTTAATTTACCTATGGAAGTGAGATGCTACTTACATCTTCTAGGATATGTAATCCTGCAATGTGGGAAGAAAGAAATTCGTTTTTCCTTCTTCTTAAAAATAAAACTTTGTTATAATATACATTTGTTGAACAAAAGGATTTATCTGTAGACAGATAAACCTTGGGAGGAGTGGAAGCTGAGAGACCAGGCATGGTGGTGGTGCATGCCTAGAGTCACAGCACTCCAGGAGGCTGAGGCAGGAGAATCACAAATTCAAGTTCAGCCTGGGCAATTTAGCAACTTAGGGAGACCCTGTCTAAAATATGGTTTGGGATATGAGCTCAGTCCTAGTAGTGAGAAAGACACAGAGAAAGAATGACAGGAAGGGAGGGAGGGAGGGAGAGAGAGAGAGAGAGACTTCGTTTTGCAGATCATATTTAGAGGACTGTATTTAGAATTGGTTGAAATCGGTTGAAAATTTAGCACTGAAGAGAATGCAATGAGGAGTGAAAGTCAGCTTTGAGAGCGATCAGAGCTGCATAATGGAGTGACCAGGCAAAACAGTGTGTTAGAAAATGTGCCAGCTGTTTCTTGATCATACGTGGAAATAGATGGATTGTCCTTATTTTGCAAGGTTATACAGGGTGACTCAGGAGCCGTTTCCCTTTGAAATACCCACACATTGCTTGGCTTATTGTAGCTGTTCCCTCCATTCATACTGGTGTGCATGAGAGTGGGAAAAAACTGTTTCCGATACACAGACAAAGAACTCAAACTTTCTGGGAATGAAATGTGCTGTATTTAAAAATGAAGTATCGCTCTCTTTTTCCATTGGTCCAATATCAGAAGCTGTACCACAATGAGCCAGGATGGTATCTGAAAAATAGAAGGAGGCCCAAATGGAACTCATCTCAGTTTGTCTTATGGGGTGTGGATCCGGCTTGAGTTGGCTGCTCCTGAAAGAGACAATCGTTAAGATTATGAATATTCAGGGACCGGGGATACAGCTCAGTGGCACAGCGCCTGCCTTACAAGCAAAAGGTCCTGAGTTTGATTCCTAGTAACAACAACAACAACAAAATGTGAACATTCAGGACCCATCTGTCCTTGTATGTATGGTCCTGGAAACCAAGAACTGAGCATGAAGCTGTGAACTATGTAGAACCACCACCATGGGGCCAGAAGGTGCCCACAGCAACCTGTCACAGTGCTGGGAACCTGATGGGAAGGAGCAAATATTTTCTTATGTTATGGAGGTCAGAATTCCAAACTCAACGTATCATTAGAGCTGTGCTCCTCCAGGAAGTTAAGAAGAACCTGCTACCTTGCCTTTTCCAACTTGTAGGAGTTTCCTCCATGTCTGTGTTCACAGTCATTTCCTCACTATTCAGAGCACATGTTGGCTCAACTGCTGGCTCCCCAGCACTTTTTTTGCTGACCCTCTCCCTTCCACACCCCTCTTATAAGAAGCCGTGTGATTGCACTGAATATGCTGTATGTTGTACTTACATTATATGTATATGATACTAAAATACAGGATAGTGTTGCTGTTCTAAGATCCTTGACCACATGTGCCAAGCTCTCTTGCCTGGGTATCTTGGGGGCACTATCCAGCCTATCCCACTGCATGTAGAAGAGTAATAATAATGTCAATATTCACAACAGCAGCAAGGGGTTATTGAACACCTCTTGGTAATTTTTCATGCACAGCTTTCGATAGAAGTTGGAAAGCAGCAGACTTGTGACTGACTCAGAATAGGCATAAATAAATGGCAGCTATTACTGTCACCATGACCATTATTATTCTCCTTTATGAAGAGAATTAATATGCATAATTCTCAGTGCGTATCCTTTCCAATGCTGCGCCAAATAAATTTCTCAGTTCTCAAAGATGACCTTTCTAACATTCCTTTTGTACAAGCACTGGGCACAATGCGTAATTGCAGTTTCATACTCCACCTTCATCTCCAAATCAATTGCAGCTACAGCATTCCAATTATTATTTCATTGGCCAAATGAAGAAGTGCCATAGACTTCCCAGAAAAGCCTCTCTGATAAACCTACCCCTTACATTGTTTTCATCTCTTGGTCATTTCATCTTCAAGCAACGATTCCTTTATAAAATTTTACACAGCATACGTATAAGACTATGTGAAAATACCCGGATGCAGAAACAATAAATAATAAAAATGTAAATGCCACCAATTTAGGATTATTAATCCTTTCAGAACCTTCCTTGCCTTACTCCTCTCCCTCCCCGCATGAGATGTAATCATTACCCTGAATTTGGACTCATTGCTCCTTTGGTTTTCTGTGCTGCTGTTGCTGTTGTTGTTGCTTCTCTTTTTGAGACAGGGCCTCTCTGTGCAGTTCAAACTGGTCTTGAGCTCACTTCGCAGCCCAAGCTAGTCTTGAATGCACCAGGCTCCTGCCTCAGTCTCCTGAGTGCTGGGATTACAGGCGCATGCCGCCATGCATGCCTCTGTGCTGTTTTAATAAGCTTTTCACTTTAGAATGGTTTACTTTTTATAACATTTGCAGAGGTGGAACAGATCATTCCCAAATACCGGTCACCATTTTTCCATAATGTTAGTATCTTACATTATTATGATGCACTTGAACTGACTACTGAACCAATCGTGCCACAAAATTATTAGACATCATACTTTGAATTGCTTCAGACGTCTTAAAATCATAGTTGAAGTGGGTAGTGTGTTTTGGAGAGGAAAATCATAGTATGAAGGGCCATTACCAACAGATCATAGTAAAGACCCATGCCATCTGCCTGACTTGCCACTGTCCACATAACCAAGGTATTTGCCAGGCTTCACGACAACACACTGGCTCGCAATCTTCCAACTCACTGCTTGTAGCCTGCACATACATTTAAGTAGTGAAGATGGGCAATACCCATTCTGGATGGGACAAGGTCTAGATAAATTATTTGGAACTTGTCTATTCACATTCATTTCACTACTCAGTTTATTGGTTTCAGTGCAGAATCACAGATATTCATTTTATAACTGTGAATATGATCCAGGACACTTTATCCTACCACTTCAATGGTTCCAGTTTGACCACTGTGAGCTTTTCTAATTACCCCCACATCCTTTCAAGGACCTCTCCTTGTTCGTTTACCTAACTTTCTCATCTTGCATATTCCTACAATCAGGCATGTTTCTGTAAAGCTCTAATTGCTTTTCACTGGAAAAGACTATTAGAATTGAAGATCTTAGGCTGGGAACATAGCTCAGGGGCACACCGCCTGCCCAGCAAGTGCGAGGTCATAAGTTCCTTACCCGGTACCAAAAAAAAAAAAAAAGAATTCAAGATCTTGATACTGTATGTACTCATTAGTAATGTGGTATAATTGTTTCCAGGTTCTCTCAGGAGACAAAACTAGAAAATATGTGTGAACCCTCACCCATGTGTACATTAACAAATGTCTAAATACTTCTTCATATATCAATTTGCATCTATACTATGTTAAGCATAAAGTCACACCAACGTATCCAACTCTAATCCAGCATCACAGGTTCCTTCCAGCCTTCTCCCCTGCTTATGTGCAACCTCCCGCTTCAGTCCCAAGAAGCCTGGCTCCCGCCATCCACCATTTACTATCTGTTTCATCTTCCTTGCAAAATTATACCGGTCTCAACATTGCTTCCCGGTACTAAAGCGGGAAAGAGCTTTACCAAGTACAGCAACTCTGGCAAAGTCCTTTTATCTTCACCCTTACAGTCTCCACTCATTTCCAAAATTATTTAGGTTGGTTGCAAAAAAGCATGAGCTGTACATCTGTGTCCCAGCTACCCAGGAGACTGAGTTCAGCGTTTCACCTAAACTCAGATTAAGCACCATCTGGAGAATATACTGAGCCCTGCTCCAACAACACAAGAGTGGAAACAGAAAACAAGCATCTCTGTCAGCTTCGTTGAAGTTGTTTTATACATTTTAAGCCAGATTCTTTTGTCACTTTGAACTCATAATTCATATTTTAATTGCATATGTTAAAATTTATCCTTTGTAACCTGTAGGTCTAGAAGTTTTCAAGTGTCAGGTATCCACCAGTTCAGTTTTTTATGGAGCAGTTTCAAGATGCTAAAAAGTGTTCCTGTGTTTAAGTGATTCAAACCTTCAAGCTCCCCACATTTCTGGCAAATGACTGATGCATTTTCTAAGTCTACCACTTTGCTTTTGGCAGAATGGCAGTAAGTGGAATAAGATGCTATGAAGCCACTTCACACTAGCTCCTTCTGCTTAGCAATATACATATAAATTGTTTGGTGGCTGCTAAGTGACACTTTTCCTCCACTGGATAACACTCAACTATGGGGATTTACAACAGTTTGTATATGCTTTCACCAATTAAAGGACAACTTTAGTGTCTCCCTTTTTACTGAATAAAATGGCTGAGGCTTTTTGCCAAAATAATGACATTAACAACATGTGGTTAAGTTTTTCCATTTAACTCAGGTTCACAATTAGAAAACTTACTGTTATGCCCAACTCAAAATAAACTACTTTTAATGCCTGAAAAAGGTCCATTTGGAGGATAGGTAGATGGGGTGGGTATTGTTTATTTCAGATGCCTGCTACTAAGGAATGTATCTAATTTTTCACAGTGGTCCCTTATTTGAAGGAAAATCATCAGAATATTGCAACCCTGTCTTACATTATCTCTTTATAATAATGCCCCAAATGAATGTTGATTTCAAATTAAATGATGGACACTGAGAATGAAAATTGGAAATAGCCATGTAATTACTGTTTCTGCCATTTTATAGGGTCATTAGAAGGCACTGTCTGTTTCAGCTGTCAAAGTGCCTCTTCCAGTAAAGACCCCTGTTACACACAGCTTCAGATTCAAAGCCAGGAAGCATTTCTGTCTGCGTGTTTTCCATGCCTTGCTTCTTTCTGCTGATCATTCCAGCAGCCACCAGTTTGATTCTCCAAAATTCAAAACTCTTGAATTTTGCACATCAATTTCTAATATGATAACTTACCAACTCTATATTTTTTGATAGTTTGCACATACTTTAACGTGTCCATAGTTCATGGAGTACAGTATTCAAAAATTAAAAGTAGACAAGGTATACGTTTAACAAATGGATACATCTTGGCATTTTATAAGGGATTTACCTAAAGGCAATGACATTATATCTTAAAAGAAATTATGAAAGACAACTGTTCAGGTGAGGCTATCCCCAAATGAGAGATAACATATTTCGTAGATTCTCTTTTTAATTTTTAGGTTACATTATGACAAAACAACTATATTTTCTCCGAGCTTAGAAATTATAATACAATAGTAGCCTATGTGACAAGCAAATGCTGAAATTGGCTTTTAACCTGGAGGTACCTTTTGATAGCTCTTTTTTTTTTTTTTTTTTTTTTTGGCAGAACTGGGGATCGAACTCAGGACCCTGCGCTTGCTAAGCAGGCGCTTATTCCACTGAGCTATATCCCCAGCCCCTCCTTTTGATAGCTCTTGATCTACATTCTGGGATAGGCAGCAAAACCTGGAACTGAGGAAAAACAGAAGAAACAAAAGGCAGAAAGAAGACAAGGAAATCATAATAATTGTATTTTTAAGAAAGCTGCAGCTGCCAGGACACAGAAGAAGTTACCCAAGGCCATAATCTGGCTCACATCAGAAAGTAAAGAAGAGGAGCCTGGCCCTGAGGTAAGCACTGTCCTGGGGTCAGCAGTCCTTGGCCAGATTTACACTGCTTCCCTAGCAGGCCCAGCACTAATGGACCCTAAATTGGCCCAAATAAAAGAATAAAAAACATGCTGAGTGAATCAAGAGAATGTAAAATCACCTACCCAAAACCAAAGAATCCATGCCTACAAATGGGCTGGTACCCTGTGGGGAGGAGCAAAATTTTTCCTTAGCTTTTCCCCGCTCCTGAGAACAGTAAATGTGCCAAACCGTCATCTGTGCTACTTCCGTGAGAGGCCACACCCCTCTTGAGTGTGTCCAGTACTCTGTATCTTTGCCTAATAAGCCCTACTTCTGCCACTTTCTGACCTATCCTGGGAACTATTTTTCTGCAACCAGAGGCAGCAGACCTTCAAGGGTGGGTTAAGTTTGAAAAACTCCCAGACCCAGCCCAGTGACAGAACCTCCAATATTAGGTTAAACTTGAAACTACCATTAAAACCCCATCTATACCCCACAAAAGCCTGAATAAATCATGCTTAAAAATTACCCTGGTAAATATTTTGAAATTTCCCCCCAAAGAACTTCAGACCATGATTCTGTACTTACACAAGTTTATATCTGTAAAGAACAATACCTACATAGTTCAAAATAACTTAATCTGAAACTATCTTCTAAATAATCTCAAATTTGTGTTCCCCCTTATGTGTGTTACAAAGTTATAAACACATGGAAGCTACATAAGATTAACAAATATATAGGACAGAAAGAGAGAGATCCCATTTTAAAACTAGATGAACAAAAAGTTAATATTGAAAGACTTGATTAGCTTTATAAAAAGCCAAATAAACACAACAAAAGATAATTTTGAAAAAGTCTGCAATGAGCCAAGTAATATTGAAACTATATAAAAACCCTGTAAATGGAGCCTAAAAAGAAAGATGTTCTATAAAAAGAATTGATCCTTTAATGCTAAGGACCTATCAGCAATTCACTGGGCACCAGCAGACACTAGACACTTGCTATTAAGCTGAAGATATATTCCCTAAACAACTAAATTTTACCAATCACAGTACTACTACAATTGTTTCAAGGACACCCAGATCTTGTCACATATAAATTAACACGTAAGTATGTTTCTATGATGGCATAACTTTAGGAGCACAATGATTAGAGATAGTAAATGCTAAGAATCTTGTTGGTAAGAAAGATGATAAAGGTACTGTTTAACTGTAAACTTCAGTATGTGAAATTTATGCATTAAAGTACATGGAGTAAATGCTAAAATTAGGTAATGATTGAATAAACAGTATAAATAAATACAGTGAGAATTAAGAATACAGACTAAGGCCTTACCGAGCCAAAAGAAAGTCAAAAGTTTAAAGTCAACTTAAAAAACAAGAACAAAGATAAAGTGAAGCCTAAAGTGTCAGACTTATATTCAACTAAATCATAATCTCAGTAATGGTAAAGGCGATAAAATCTCAGATAAAAGACTATCAGATTAAAGTTTTAAAAGGTAGGTAATATAACAGATACGCAATACATAAGGGCATGTAAAGTTTAAATAAAAGGACACTAAATCCAATACACAGTCAAATAAATCCAAATGAAATGTGGCAAAACGCACACAGGGAAAATATGTGGCTATTAAAATATTTGTCAGGAATAGATACATACTGATGAAATTTTCAATTCACTGGAAAAAGAGAACAATACCAAATATATAGGCCATAAAAAAAACAGCCTCAACTTATTTAAGCCAGAAAATAGATATCTATGATCAGTGAGAGAGATTAGCACGGCCAACAGTAATCAAGGTTATCATTTATAAGGGTAACATGCAAAAGTCAATTATGTTTGTATGTCATTGTTAACTATTTCTTGAAGGTCTTTTACTTGTGAGGCACTATTATGAGCAGTAGGGATGTATCAGTTAATATCACATAAATATCCTCTGTCTTCAAGAAGTTCTATTCTATTCAGGGTGCATAAACATTTAAAAAAACACAAAAAATATTTTTGTCACTGAAAATTGAAAAACAGTGAAATTAGTTCTCATTACAATGATTAAAATGTGACTATATTTAGGAACAAAGCTAATACACATGAAATACAAAATATCATACATCTGTTAGTAAGTGGAAAGCTGAAAAAATATATTTATTTAACAATAGAAGGAATAAATTAAATTGTTGTGTATTTTAGACGGTGGGATAATAGGGAAAAGTAAAACTTAAGAATCTGCAATTTTATACACCAATCAAAATGACCAAAAACATTTTTAATCCCAGAAAGTCACCATACATGATTCCACTTACAAAATTGTTACAAAAAGCAACTAAACAATCTAGTGCTAACAATACATCCTACAGGGTAAAACTGCCCATAAAGCTCCCACAGCCCTGTAAGAATCACTCAAAGCCAGAAATCTGGCAATACCAAGTAATTGCTGGTAAGACTGGAGTGACAGAACTCTCACTTTCTCAGATACTGAGAAAACAAAATGGTGTAACCACTTTGGAAGACAGTTTAGTAATTCCTTACGAAGTCTTATAGCTCAGTGGCATAAGTGCCTACCTGGCAAGCACAAGATCCTGAGCTTGATTCCCAAAACCAAAACAAAAGAAACAAAAACAAAACAAAACAAAAAAAAAATACCACATCCACAGAAAACCCTTAGGTGAGTGCTTAGAGCACATGTTTTCATAAAACACTTTATCTGAATGTAGCATTTACTATCATACAGATCAGTAATTTCAAAATCCTATATTAAAATTGAGAAAATTGATGATGAATACTTTTGCACCTGTGTGAAAGTCTTAGATTGATTAGTTTTACAAAAGTACATAGATTTCTATTGTTTCTCTATAAACTGCCAAAATTACTCTGAATTCAAACTTTAGTATGGAACAGTCTATGTGCAGTTATAGTTTTATGTCTTAAGCATAGAACACCAAGTTATAATGAATGTCCTCTGCTATATTTGTAAGCATCCTTCTTTCTCACTCCTATTAAAACAGGACCAGGAATCACATCTAACTTTTCCACAATACTATAATACATAAGTCCAACAGTTTAGTATAATCAAAATCACAAAAAATTCCAGCAGCAGTACCAGCAGAAAAACACGTCAGTTTTTCCATGTGGTATGTGTGTTAGGTAATCAATCTTTTTATGCTTCTTTATTTCAGATGAAATGTTTCATGTACGTTAGTTGATCCACCATTTCTGGTATTAATCATATTTATGAGATAAAATGTGGAAATAGCCTATAAATACAGAACACAAAACTTAAAGTTTGTTACGCTATTAACATATGTCATTGAAAATGCTAAATCAGTTTATAGGTTGATATAGTATCAAGTTTTTAAAATATTATTTAGGTGCGATAATGACGTCCATCAAATGGGAAGTCTTAAAATAAAATAGATTTGCATAAATGATTACTTAAATGCAAGTAAAGAAAATACGTGTGTAGCAACATTGAAATTTTTCAAAACATATTTTTATTGAAATAGCAGGTCTCAAGTCTCTGCACTCATGTTTCTAAACAAGTACCCATATGTACATGAAAAACTTAAAAGTCAATGGCATATCCACATATGCTTGCAGAGACCAGCAAGGACTACAGTAGTGAAGAGTGTGAGAGGATGTTTCATAAATATAAATCTATACTTTTTCTACAATGAACTCGTAGAGCATTTAAGACTATATATTGAGAGACACATAATATAATTATGATCGATAGTCACAGTTAAGGAACGTGAGTTACGATGGCTCTGACGTTATCATGGTGCTGCTTATTATGGGCAAACATGACAACGAGATTTGAAGAATGATCAGTCCCAAAATGAGATCTCGGGTGGTGCAGAGCATTAATCCATGACAGGCGAGATATTGGGTGGGCTGAGCATGCAGGATAGTCAGTGTGCTGATCTTGATTTAGTGTCAGAGTCTGGTCAAGAAATAAAGTAAAATAGCAGAGTTTATATACTGGAGTAATATACAGATATTATGACATGAATCATTTATAAATCAAGAAAATGATTTCGAGATAAATTGAAGAGGTGAGTTGGAAGAGGGATGACATTCTCAGGTTGCGTCCTGTGGCTAGTTTAGTTTCTGAGTTGCAAGGCATGTACCCAGATAAGCTTCAGGAGTTCTTCCCACTTTATAGATGCAAAGAATGTCTTCTTTCCCCAGTGGACCAGAAAGAGGAGGAGCTTCTGATACTGCCTACAATGGGAAGGCAATCACAGAGAAAATGAGAATTCCCTTCCATTTTCACAGAAGGAGACAGTATTATAATTCATTCAATGGTATGGAGGGAATCATGGGACCCATGAGGGAATGCCTCTCAGGAATACTATTTTTTTAAATCATGGTTTACAATGGCTGAAAATTATTATAATAACAAGGGTAAAGAAAGCAACACATGATTTCATGAGCTAGACAGGTGGCTACAATATACTTCTGTTTTCTAACGTAGATGGTATAAAAAAATACATGGAGACAAACACTGAGTAAATATTAAGCCAAGATAGTAAGTGCTATGGAAAGTCAGGTGAAGCAGTACTTAACACACTCCTGTGCCAGGACAAGCTAAACCAGGCAGATGCCATTAGGAGAATGGGAGTGCAAAGGGACAGCAGTATAAACAGCATAAAGACACATAAGTGCCACATTCTGGTAGTTAAAACAGTACTAAGATATCTGCCTAGGGCATCATAGGGTAGGAGGTAAAACCTAACCAAGAATAACATCTGTGCTCTCCTGGGGCAGGGAACCATGTAGAGCAGACTAGAAAGTCATGAAGGTGGAAAAGAGAGAAGGAAGATGTGGAGGAGTTACCCGCACAAGTTAAAGAGAAAATAAGTAATGCTGATCTGCCAGGACCTGTGCTGGGCTTAATTTGGTTATGTGTCCTCTTAATTGACACTACAAACCTATTTTACAGGTCAGTTTGAATTTCAAGGCAATAGAAGTGAGAGTCATACTGAAGTAATTTATGCACTGCCTATACAACACAACTAGCTTCAGTGACTTGTTCCACTGAGAGCAAAGCAAAGTTCTAAACTGGCAGACTGACCTGTTTGGCAGACTATATCATTCATTAGGTTCAGAGGTCATAACTCCTAGGGAATAGTATGAAAAAAAAAAGGAAAGCTAAATTCTCTTATGAGAATCAGAGAAAACTCACAGGATAAGAAATTGCAGGAAGAGAACAAGAGAAAGAATATGACTTGAAGTAGAGGTATGGAGGAAGGAGAGAAAGCACCAGAAATTAGCACTAAAGAAAAATACCAATGAGAAAATCACGGTGGCCACAAACTCAGAAGATGAGAATATTTACCAAGACTAGAATGCAAAAGTCTACCTTGTATGAGTAATTTAAAAGTGATGCAAAAAAATGAGGTATATTCCTTGTTTGAATTGACATGGAGCAGAGACCCAAAATGGCCCTGATAGGGTAAGATTAAGTATAGTAGGATTCTAGAGAGATGTGGAACCATTAAGATATATATATATAAATATATTAAAAAGGACTCATTATGGGAATTGGCTCCTTAGATTTTGGAAACAGAGAAGTACCCTAATATACCACCTACAAGCTGAAGAACCAAGAATTGGGAAAACTGCTGATAGAATTCAGCCCAAGTCCAAAGGCCTGAGAACCTGGGGGCCATTAGGGACCACTGGGATGAGTCTGAGAATCAGAAGATCTAAGATCTAGAACTCTGATTGCCAAAAGGAAGAGCAGAGGAATGCCCTAGCTCAAAAAGAAGAAAGAACTGGCCCTTCCTCTTTATTTTATTTCATTTGAACTCTTAGTGGGTGGATTAGATAATGTCCATCTGTGTTGGTAGAAGCACATCTTGCCTCAGTTTAGATTGAAACACTGCTCTATCCCAGAAACATATTCACAGAGTTTTTTCACTGGCTACCTGGTCATCCCCTAGCCCAGTCAAGTTGACACATAAAAATAAACCAATTAGAGGAAATGAAAAGGAATTTAACATGCTTGAGACTTCTCTCCGGGATAGAGGATAATGGGGGATCCAATCAAAATTTATTCAAATATCAAATAAGAAAATTAGATTAACATTTGGGTTTTAATAGGAAAGACCAGGGCTCACAATCAGGCTAATTTATCCAATGGCCTGCAATACCAGCATCCATCAGCAGGGAGCACCTCTGACTAATACCAATACCTACCCATAATTCTCTCAGACCAGGGAAAGAGCGGAGGGAAAAGTTCATCCTGACTTACTATATATCTTCAAAAGAAAGCATCCAATTTCAGCAAGAAGTTTGGGATGAATGCATGTTATCATTTTTTTTTACTTTTGTTAACAATCCTATAAGCATGTGGGCCCTCTAAATTATTTTAATACTTTATGGTCAAGTTTCTGGCCAATTTAATACATATGATCAGATATATGATCACATTTAACCACAAATTTTGGGATTAACGGAAAATAAACAAAATGTCTCAAAATTCCTGAAAAGAAAAAGATATTAAAGATAAAAGATTATTAAATTCAGATTTCCTATTTAAATATTTTCTCCAATAATAAATTTCAGAGCAAAAGGATAACTGGAAAATTTAATAAAGAGCATTTTATTTTCTTAGAGACCTATGTGATAATATAGTTAATAATGCATCATTTTATTGCACAAAACATAAGGAGTTTAATTTCCAATTTCATTATAATGTATCATCAGCTATGAACAGATGACCTTAGAAAGCCTTTACATTATAAAGATTTAACTGTGCAAAATTAATTTAGATATTTTGGTAAGTTAACTTAAATCTTATGAAAAGTAAGATGCTAGTTTATGAAAGATGCATAGAGAAAATATGACTCAATTGACTTATTCTTTCAGTAGATTGTGTATATCCAGTGTATTATAAAAGTGCCCGTGTTTGTTCTTTGTAAATCTGCGTTTTTAATACAGGCCAACTTAAGAAAGATAAACTATTCAAAGGGAAAACACAAATTCTCTAATAGAAAATGTTACGCAGTAAGGCTGAACCATCTAATATGATCTTCTTTTCAACAGGATTTTGCAATACTGCATTCACTGCTCAACCCAAATCAATGCCTCAATCAGAAGGCGGCAGTGACAGAGAAAGACATACACTGTTTCACGAGAAAAAAGATAAATTAGCATAGTAAAAGTAGGCTAGTGATCTCATTTAGAGATTTGGTCTCTAAACTATGAATGCCTCAATATTCTGTGGAAGAAAAACAAAAGATAATTTTCATACAATGTTAAAAAAAATCCCTGGCTAGAGAAAGATACAGAGAATGTAAAATGATCCCCAGTTATTTTCCCTTTGATGATAGGAGGCTTTGTACATAAACATAAACTGAATTTCACTTGAAAATAGCAATCACCAAGTATGAGGTAACTGGAAACCCAATGCTGCATTTGAAATGGGACACAAATTACATATGCATTGAATTGCTTTGTCTTTTGCATGATTTGATGGGAAGATTCTGTATGGTGATGTGTTCAGAAGCACACTGAGCTCAAAGTGGAAAAGCATTAAGAGAAAATTACTAGTAGTATCCTAGGAAGGGAAAGTGGGCTCCCCAATTCAATGGGTAAGGCTAATAAACATAATTGTAGACTCCTGCCAGGGTGACTCCCGCTGAGCAGCATTTTGATGCAATTTGTCAGCATTCTGACGAAGATTCATTACCTAATCAAACAGAGAATATCTGTGGAAAGATGTTTACTGTAAAGGATTTTTTTCATGGCTTTCATATTTGATAGACAACAGACTGTGAAATAATGTTAAGTTGTACTAAGTGAACGTTATGCGACAAGTCACTGATTACATGGAAACTCTGCCATCTGTCACATAAATAGCTATTTCAAATGTAAAGTAAATATAAAACACAATGCTATTTGCTTGAACTATAATAATTTTTCAATAAGAACATGAGAAACCGTCAGAGGTATACATAATATTTAAGTGTCTTTAATATTAAAGAAAAAAGCTTAGAAGATATACACAAAAAATAACTAGTTTACATCAGGCAAGTAAAAATCTACAAGGTACATGTACATTTCACTTTAAAGTCTCTGATGTACTTAAGAAACTAAATAACATGGTATGTGTTTAAAATGTATATTACACACACAAAATGAAGCAAAATATACTATACAACTAGAATGTATGTACAAAATTTCAGGATCTTTTTCTGTAATACTCTGCATCAATGACATTTATGAGGGCGTTTTATGTTGCTCTCCATGAGGGGCTGGGGATATAGCTCAGTGGAATAAGCGCTTGCCTGGCAAGTGCAGGGTCCTGAGTTCGATCCCCAGTACCACGAAAGAAAGAAAGAAAGAAAGAAAGAAAGAAAAATATTGCTCTCCATGTTTTAAAAGATGTAAAGAATAGGGTGAGGGTTCAGCAAAAGAAATTCAGCAGGAATCATTACAGATATATAGCTCTAACGGAAAGGTAAAAGTAGCTGGAATTATCTAGTCTGACAGAAAGTAAACAAGAGTGAGATTACACATCTGCCTTCACTAGGCTTTGACATAAACTAGATAATTTCTTGAGACCTGTTTTCTTTTCTATGTTATTTTCTTCTAAAATAAACACATAGGCTGCTGTACATATTTAGATGTAGCTAGTGTTTGATAAGTAATACATAGTATGTAATGAATATTAGCATTAAAACATGGACTATCACTTAAACACATATGTTATTTCTGAATGTACAGACTCAAATACAAACAAAGCAAAATTGCCTAGTTATTTTTTTTAAACACAGACTTCTGAGTACTTCCCCTACACCTAATAGATCAGTTTTGTTAGTAGAATTTAAGAATTCATGAGTATCATAAGCACATAGATGATTTGTGCACACAAACTGGTGAGAACTGCTGACTTAGAGAAAGATGTTTGGTCCTACACATTTACTGTTGGCTTTCAAGTTCCCCAAGGCTGTCATCTCCACGTAAGCTGGCCTAATAAGGGAAAAAGTATGGGCAAGTGAGTGGAGTAAAGTTTATGACCCAGGGCCTTCCCCTCACACTGCATTGGCTACAACTGAGCTATGTGCTAATATCTTCTAGGACAATGAGATGTTAAGTCCAGTCTAGTTGCATAAGCAGAGAGGAAACAACTTCAGCCCAATTCTGAGTACATGGGAGACAAAGAACCGTTCTTTTGCACTGTTTGTCAGGGTGTGCTCCAGGAAGTCTCTTGGAGTTTCCTACATTGCGTCTTACTGGATCAACATTTCTGGCAGTGAGGCTAGAAATAACTATTGTAAATAATTTCCTCATGAGAGTCTTAGCTACCTTGAAACCTAAGAATGACCACTAGCTGCTAACTCATGCTTCTTTTGTCTGAAATTTGCCATCATGTTTTCGCTAGAGGATTTAAAAAAAGATTTCCTTGTCTTTTCTAGAAAGAGTCGTCATTTTAAAAATTATTTTAAAGATACACTGTAATGATGAGTTGTGGCAATATTAATTCTCAAAATGAAGTCCGTCTGTGTATAGACAACCTTAGCTACCCAGCAGAGAAAAAAGTGCTCACCAGCTAATGCTGGGCAGTCAAACTCTTGCTGTATCTTTCTTCCTACTGAGGCAAGGTTCCTGGTAATGAGAAGAGATTCAAAGTTATGGCTTTGTTGCTGTTTAATTCAGAAAAAAAATAACTTATTTTATATATTAGCTGTTTTGTCTACTGAAGAGCTCATATAAAAAAAAGTTAGCATTCCCCAATGAGGATTAAGTGAATCTCTCTTTCTAAAATAAAATGCTTTATAGTTGTTCATGAATGTGACCATTCAACACCATTTGGTAAGCAGCTGAGAGGCACTCACAGTCCTACAATGTAAGATGTACATGGTAAACTAAGAATTTCAATTCCGTTCATTAAGACCAAAGTCTTCCAGATATAATCAGAGCAAATATGGGATGAAAGATTGAAGATCTATTGTATTTTTAGAATAAAACCCAAAGTTTATTAATCTTTATTATTTGTTGTCCTAACATGAAGTATCCTACACAATAGGACAGATTATTAAGGAAAGCATTTGTAAAATATTTTATAATAATATACTTTATTTTCACAATAATTAGTAAATATCTTGGTAATGTTCAAAACCTTAGACTCCATAACTTTTTGTGAAGCACTAAAACAACTAGAGTATGAATATTTCTGTTAATACTATTTTCTTGCTATAACATCTCTGCATTTAATTTAAAGAAGTAGATTTTAACAAATGTGGATTAAAGAATCTACTACATGACAGACACATAGCAGAGAAAATATGTAAGATCGTTCTTTTCCTGAGCCTAACGAGGCAGTCTCTTTTTATGGTGAATTCATAAATACAGGCTGAAATCCTTGTATTTATACGTAGGTTTCCCTTATCTAAAAAAAATACCATTTAGATGGCAAACGGCAGTTGTATGAAAAACAGTTCAGAAATTCTTCTGATGAACATAAGCCTTTCATTTTTTTAAAATAAATAACCTTTAAAAAATCACAAGCCTCTTAGCTATCATCATTTAAAATACCTCTACTTTAAAACTGACACAGATATTATTTTTAAAATACTACTTCAAAAATGCAGAGATCAATGTATTTGTTTTACTATAAGATGGAAGAGTTGCATAATGTCTGTTGTTCAACCAGTAGACAATAGTAATGCTAGTCTTCAACTGTATTCATTTGCTTTTATTAGTCTAGCTCACCAAATGCCTTAAGGTTCTAGGAGTTTTCATGAAACTAACGCTCACTGGCCATTACTAAGTTAACATATTAAGGTTACAATACTACCACCACTGCTACATGTGAAGAAGATAAAAGAAGCACCTATGGAATCACCATGTTGACAATGGAAAAACATCATCATTTAAAAAGTGAATCTGAATATCACTTTACTGTCTCCTAAGCAGTTTACGTATCTACATTTTCGACTTCCATTACTTTCTCATGAGGTTACACGCTTATGAGGCCCATTTTACAGATGAGAGACAGAACTCATTTTTAGTAAATTTAAAATTGAGTTTATTGAAGATAAAACAGATACCTATGAGGTATAAATTGTAAGTAAGGCAAGACCTTGCAGTATTCATTTTTTAAATTGTTATATAAATTATCAATTTTAAAGGTAAGTGGAATAATTTTTGGTGTCAGATAATGTAAGAGATGGAATCAGAGTCTGACTTTAAATCTAAATTGAATGCTGACCAGAGGAATTAGAATTCTCCAACTGAACAAAATACTTTAGTAAGCAAATAGCCCATTTCACAGGAGACCCTTACCAAATGAGAATACCAAAACGAAATGAGATTTCTGAGCTATCATATTTTAAAATTATCACCTAAGCTAATTATATATTTCAATTTAAACAGATCTCACTTACTAATTTTAAAATTTACTTAATCCTAAAATTGTACCTACAATGCCTCAGGGTTATTGTGTTTAATCTCATCTCTTTATAATAATAATTTTCAACACTTGTTGTCATAACAGTGCTGTTTCAAATAATGAGGAATACTCTAAAAATCTTAGTTTTCTAAGGAAGAACTATGCATCCTGCATGTACTGAAACAAGTAAAACAACATTTTCTCATAATTTTTCATTTTAACACAAGTCCTTAATTTGGCTAATGTTTATCTCAGGGTTCTGATGCTGAAAAAGAGTCAAAGTTAAAAATATTTCAGCTTTTAGTTGATATATATACAGAATTTCATTAGTTATTTTTCTGGATAGGTGACGTTTCCAAAAATACCCTGTATGTAATTGCCTGTAGTACCATGGATGACATTTTAAAGTAAAATTCATTGCAATATTTTCTGTCTGTATTATTTTTTAAAATTTATATCTCTAACATTTTACTTTATCAACATCTATTTCATGTCTCATTTAAAATTGTAAAATCCTCTATTTTATGAATGTTGCTAATTATTTGTATTTGTTTTAAAAGATTTCTTTACAGATGAAAACCCACAAGGACATCTGAAATTGCAGTATGTTCCCAGCATTGCATATAGTGGAGAAGAAAGTTTGGTCCATATGACAAGAAGCTTAAACACATGAGTTTATAGAAATATAAAATTGTGATAAATGCAACAAGAGAATAAACAGGAAAACTGATCAATTATAGTAGATCTGGTGATCAGAGAACTCATCAATAGAGAAAGATTTCCCCTGGCTTCTCCAGAGTCACCTGGGATTTGCACTTTGGATAAAATGACCAAGGGACAGATATCTTGGCGTAGGAGGTTACAGTAAATAAAGATGTGAGTGCTAGAATAGGCATCATTGATTCCTTGTATGTCAATAAGCCTAGACCCACCAGAGGGCATGTGTACCTCGAGAAAGTGTCTTGGAGATAATATCAACTAATTTAAATCCACCCACACTATGGAGAATTTGGAAAGCACAGTTTAGACCTAATGTGATAGGAAAGAGCTGCTCAGAAGAAAGCACTGATCAGCAGGTCTACAAGGTGGATGGAAAACCAAGACCTGGAGTCAAACAAGAGGTGAGTGTGCGCTCAGCCTGGCCTGTCTTGGTACCCAGGAAAGCAAGAAAAAGAGATGGACTTTAATGAAGAAAAGGAAATCATCTTTATGAGGCAAACTTCAACCATCTCCTCCTAACAGGAATCAGCATCCAGCATGATGGAAAGATCATGGGTTTTCAAGTATGAGTTCATTCCTGCATAGATCCCCTGTGTGCTATCTATAGCACTGCACTATGCCTATGTAACTCCTTGAATCTCAGATAAAGGTGCTCACTGATCTCCCAGTGTTTTCGTAAATAAAAAAGCCTTGCAAATTCCTACTTAATTTCCCAGGAGGTATTCAAGAAATCTTGTTTTTGTCTTTCTCATAATAAAATCTTAATTGTATTTTACTATAAAACATCACTCACCATGGAAATCTGTTGCATGCCTTTTGCAAGCCATACAGGTTTTTACATACTATTTATTTCATTTTGTTTTTATATTTGTCATAATTCCCAATTACGGAATGATAATTCTGAAATTTTTCATTGGAAAAATGCAAAAGTAGCATCATATTGTTTATCAAAGTGTAAATACATATTTTATTTGTGAATGTGTTGCTTTACTATATTTGTAATTTCCTCGGGTTCCCTAGTAAATAGCAGGATTTTTCTATTATTAATATACAGTTTCTGTTATATCATATAACACTGCATTTTACATTACTTTTGTTTTGAATTGTTATCAATTAATTGAAAAAATATTACAAGTAAATTTTCTCTGCCATTTTCAAGATTTTCAAGTTGGCTTCTTTTCCAAAAATGAATCTCACTTTTATTTTTCTAATATATTAGCAGTCAATCCTCTTTTTCACCCTAACTGTATTGGGTTAGGAATCTATGCTAGAGTTAGCCTTCAGTTAAGATCACTTTATATTTGAGTAACTCATTAGTCACAGGTCAAATTACCATACTTGATCTTACCTGATCATCTTGATAAGCAGGAAAGATGTTTGTTTTATATACAGGCACTTTACACACCAGGATTTCCACCTTACTGCCACAACCAACCCCATATAATAATTACATACTCCTAAATGGCTGCTGAATTTATTTTAAAAGTCAGTTTGTACTGTACTTCCAGCCTTGAAGAACTGATTTAGAATTACAAATCCTTTAGTAGGAAATATTCCTAAAATTAATGTAGAATTCAGTGTAATGAGAATCAAATGATCTTATCTTATTATATAATTACTGAATCTTATTAACACAGTTTGTTTTCTTAAGGTAAATATATTAGATATTAATATCTCACCACCATCATCACTAATAATCATAAACAGAAAAATGTTGCATAGTAAAGGCTCCAAAATAATATTTTCATTTATAATACATGATTCAGGAATATTTTCTTTACATATGCAGTGCCAACTTTTGCAATGTCTCTCTAGATCATGGGAGTAAAAGTGGCTTTTATGCAATTGTACCCTAAAACATGATGATGGAGGACTCTGGGTATCTGTTTCTTCTTCTGTCCTAAGGGGTCCAGGAAGGAAGAAAATTTGCATTTTCATGACTCCCTTGTGTCTGGACATCTGAAAGTGACTTAGGTTCCGCCAATCATTTGTCATTTTAAAAAATCATTTATTTGAATCTATTCAGTTCAAAGAGGGAGCAGTGGCTTCAGCACACCCATTTCAACCGATGCAGCTGTAACGAGATGCTATGGAGGGAGGGCCTGCCTGCTGCTCGGAGGGGTCAGAGCAGCTCATCTAAGACTCCATCTCTCAGTCACGATATAATCGTTCTTTCTTACACTGAAAGCATTTTTCTTTCCAATAACCCTTGTGTTTCTTTAAGGTTCCCAGCATGAAGTAATAAGATAAAAATACTAAAATGGGTGCTATAGTTAAGCAAATTATATCCACCCTTCATCATCTCACACAGTTCACCTTTTTTATACTTGCCAAGAGCACTTGCAATCTACTCACGTAGCAAAAATTGTGAATTCAACACAATATTATCAACTAGAGCCCTTAAAAAACATGTCAGTCCTCTGTGCCTATCTATGTGTATCTTTGACTTATCTGTCCCTCTTTCTCCCAGTTCCCCCTACCTCTGCCAACCACTGCTGTAGTCTCTATCACTCAAGTAATTTCTTCCTAAAATTGCTAGGTTGGTTTCACTATCCAGAGACGCCTTTCAGCTGATCCACTCACCGAGTCCAAGTGACACTCCATGACAGGACAAGCCGTGGCAGCCCTGCCCCTAGCTTAGGCTCCTGGGGATAATTTGGCGAGGTTTTGCCTTCCCCACACTGCCGCCTGGTTAATGCGTTCTGGGAGTCCTTCATCTTCCAATCATCACACAGTTTCTCAGACAAACAAACAAACAAGAAATGCTTAAATGAGGATAAAAATGTACATGGCCAAAATGAGAACGGGAGCTTAAATTTTAATGCAGGCTACTTGTTTTGTGGTCGGTTACATAATGGAAAAGGTGCATGAACAGTAGTAATTGTCTTCCTTTTGTGTGATGGAGCACAAGCAAGTATTTAAGGAAAATACAGGAAGATTTTTAGCACCTGAAGGAACAAAACATTGACAGGGGTAATGGATATTAAAAAGTTCCATAAAGACAAAAAGAGCGCTTATTGAAGACATCTTCATTTTGCCCAGAGCAGACACTTCTTTTTTTAAAGTGATTGGGTGGGACTAAGAACTTACGGACTGAGAACTGGATCTCAGAATAGGTACACTTGTGGGAAATAAAGGGGACTGAACGAAATGTGAAAGGGTCTGATGAACAAATGTCATGTTTTAAAGCTGTGTCAGAGGCCAGGCCTGTCCTCCCAGGAATTACGGTGGAAAGTTGCTTTGTTTTCTTTAAAATCAGTAAGTCAGGCATGAACATCTTCATAGTTTTTTGTTTTAAAAACCTGATTAAGAACTACTCTGTTACAAACACACCTTCAAACATGAAAGCATGTGATTTTTAACTATATCTTGCTTTTTTAGGATGTGATGGTGGTGAACTTAAAGAAGAAAAATAGTAAATATGTGGATATAGGAAAGAGCCTTCAATTGGTGATTGTTCTCATTCAGCTAAAAAAGAAAATAAACATGGAATACTTGTGATATACCTAGACTTCAATCATTACATTGAGATTTGTTTTATCTCCTAGGGGGAACTGACAACTAAGAAAACTTTTGAGTCTTTTTCAAACCAGTGTTTCAAAGCTACTTTGTTGGCTGAAATCTAGATTCAACTTAGCAGATTCAACCACTGAGTTCAAAGATAGCTCTAAATTTGACCCAATATGTTTTCTTGACTTTAGATATGCTGTGAAGCATCTGAGATTAATAGAAAACATGAATAAAAAGGTCTTGGGTCCTCAAAAGATCATAAAAGCATCCAGCCAATTGCAACTGGCAGCATTTGCTCATAGAGTGTGTCAAATAAAATGCCTACCCCCCTAAACTGAGAGAGGCAAAGGGGGAATATGTGCCTGAAAACCTAAAATCGACTTCCTCTTATTTTGGTCCACAATTCCCTTGTAAGGTGGTTACAAGGGGAATAAAAACAATTTTTCTTGTTTGGGAAATGAGGGTGTAATAATCAGAATTGTAGCAAGGACAAAGTAATAGATTTCACTATACTCAAAAATATATTTGGTCCTAACATTAGATTTTTGCTCTTTGATTACTGATATTCATGGCCAAGTTTGTTCATGGACTGCTCAGTTAGTAGGGAGGAAAACAGGAGAATTTAGTTGTGATTACCACATCCAGACCAACCTGGGCTACAAAGTGAGCTCAAGGTCAGCCTGAACTGCATAGTGAGACCCTGTCTCAAAAAGACAATTTGACTCATGGAGAAGTGCTGGGATCATGGGATGTTGTGCTCACTAGTGGATTAACCATTGAAGTTCTTGGCAGAATGTGCTGCCCGGGCATGGGGCCCAGGTGGAGGTGGGTAACTAAGGGCATGACACGGGGGAGCCTATCTCTCCCCAGTGGTCCTCTGCTGGCTGTTACACCATCAAGCAGCGTTGCTTCACCACACCCCTCCACCATGTTTCTTGGAGTCACCTGCCCGTTAACTGAGACCTCAGAAGCTGTGACCCCCTCTCAGGTAGAGGTGCTGGGTATAGTTTTCCAGCAATGAGAACATTGATCAGTGCAGAAAATGGGTATCATTTGGTTCAGGAGTCTTCAGAACTGGTTTGAGGGAGGAATTTGGAAAGATTTGGGCTAAAGAAATGCTATAATGACATAGGTAGACCCACATGGGTTTTTCTGGTTGAAGCTCAGAAATCCAAAGTGTTGCTAGGAATACAGGCAGTTAAGGGCAATATCATGAGGTTTCAGTTGTATCCAAAATTCTGGTGAAAATTAACTGACATTTTATTTACAACTACAGTGAAACCCTAAAAAATGAATACAGATTTAAATATAAAGAGAATTATTGTTATACTGAAAAGCTGCAAGGGATTGTACAAAAAATTTTACCAACCACAGTAGAAAACCTGAGAGACACAGCTGAGTGATCAATAAAAGCCACACTGAGAAAACGTGAAGTGCCCTCCAGCTTCTACTGAGGAGAGCTGGAAATCCTTCACACACTATACTAAATGCTTTACAGTTACGTATTGAGGAAACCAACACTTACCATCCCTATCTCTATGCTTTCCTGCTATCTAACTTTTGACTTAAATGTCTTTTCTCATCAACTCTGCTGTCCAAGTCCCTCTCCTTCCAGTGCAGCCCACTGTCTGCTTTCTGAGTCCCTTTGATTCCCCCCTCTTTTTTTAATTCCATAGAAATATTGGGAGAGTGGATGAGATCACCTGATGGTATCTAGACTAATGCTAACAACAGTAGCTATTGATGTTGTAAGCTTATTGATTTTCATTTATAATTTTTTTTAAGTAATCTAGGAACTCCATATCTTACTCATCACTGCAGTATATTCTCTAGCACTTAAATCAATGTCAGGAATGTAGACTGATAACCAGATAGAGAGAGATAGTGAGAAAGAGAGAGAGGAGATAGAGAAACAGAGGGAGAGAGAGAGATAGGTACATACATACATGCATACTTACATACATATACACATACATAGGGAAAACAAACTTTAAATAAAGACTCAGAGACTTCCAGGAAGATGGCTACCAGGTGAGCAGCAAAGGAGTGATCCTCCTTGATAAACACCACCAGCTCGAGACAGACTTGGCGAGCGTGAATGCCAAGAACTCGGCTGGGAAGTTCAAACTGAACGTGTTTCTCTGAGCTGCCGGGGTAGACGCGGTAGGGCGGCCCAAATTGCCGTGGCGAGACGCGGGAAAGCCCCGAACACTGGCCACCAGAGACGCTCCATGCGGGGAGGGCGCTGGGCTGGGTCCGAGCGCCCTGGGGGCACAGCCAGCTCGATTCTTCCCGCCTCCCGAACCGGCACAGCTTTCCAGCGACTCCCGTCAGAAATCAGCCTTTTAGCAGCGGCAATGCCGGGTGATCTCAGATCTCACACGCATCGGGCAGGCTACACAGCCAAGGCCCTCAGCGGCCTGCAGTCCGCAGCCGAGGCGGCGTGAGGAGCACAGAGGAGCGGAGCATCCCACTCCCTCCCCCAGACCCAGAGAGCGCGAGGAAACAGAAGTGGCTGCGAGCAGCAGATCACGAGCATAGCATAAACAACTGGCACTTTGGAACCTTCCTGCCTGCAGGGACTCCGAAAACTGGTGAGCTATCTGCGCTCGCGACCAGATCACCGAATGGGGGAGGAGATCCATCCCTATACCTGCAGGGAAACCTGGGAGGGCAGGGGAGCGGTCTTACACACCCCACCCAGGTCTCTTGGTAGGGAGTAGCAAACCAGCACCTAAACAGCCTTTTAAGCTGAACTCTCAGCACACAGCTTAAGGGACATTCTCCTGAAGAGAAGGAGTCATTGGAGCAGCCTCTGCAGCAGACCTTTGCCTGCTGAACTGTCTGGGGAATTTCTACCTCAACATTTTGAATCTGATACCCAAAAATGGGAAAACAGAGGAACAAAATGCAGTCTCAAAACTCAACCCCACCCAGAACAAGTTCTGAATGCGAGGATACAGGGGAACCAGGAAGCCACATACCTGCAAGTTATGAAAAGATTGCATCCGAAATGAAACAACTCCAACAGGCCATAAAAGAGCTTAAAGCAGAAATAAGCCACACACCTGCAATGATCTCTCAGATAAAAAACGAACTGAAAACAATAATGGAAGAAATGTTCCATACACATAGAGAAAAACTAGATAAAAGACTAGAAGAAAATAGGAGACAAATGGAAATGTTACAAGAGCAATTTAGGAATGAATTACCAAGAATGAAACAGGTCCAAAGAGAATGCCAGGATTTGAAAACTTACACTGAAAGCATGCAAAACCGTCTAAATGAAACTGAAGATAGAATTTCAGAACTTGAACACAGCATGGCAGCTTAGGAGCGTAAGAGGAAGGATCTCATAATATCATCAAAGACACAAAAAAAGTCAATCCAACAGCTCCAAGATGAGGCAAAACGTAACAATATTCGAAATATAGGAGTGAGTGAAACAGCAGGAGACCACACAAACGAGATAAAAATAATATTTGCTGAAATAATAGCAGAAAATTTCACAAACAAGGTAAAAGATACTGAAGTTCAGTTAATCAAGGCATATAGAACCCCAATGATCCATAACCCAAAGAAAAACACACACAGACATATAATAGTCAAGATCACAGATATCCAGCAAAGAACACAATATTAAAAGCAGCTATAGAAATAAAACAGATCACCTATAAAGGAAAGCCTATCAGAATCATAGCAGACTTCTCAACGGAAACCATGAAATCAAGAAGAGCTTGGAGCAAGATATTACAGATTCTGAGACAAAACAGCTTCCAACCCAGACTGATGTATCCCGCAAAACTATCCCTCAAATTCAATGGAGAAAGAAAATATTTCCATGACAAAGAACAACTGAAGAACTTCATGAGTGCCAAACAAGCACTGGAAAAAGCACTAAAAGATATTCTAGACAGAGAAAAAAGAGACCACAATCCCAAGAACAATGATAGAAATAACTCCCTAAACAGAACAAGTAATTAAACAGTCAGCAAAAGAAGGAAAACAACAAGTAAATGACATGACTAGAATAAGCCAACATACAACCATTATAACCATTAATGTAAATGGCCCCAATTCACAAGTCAAAAGGAAAAGATTGGAATATTGGATAAAGGAACAAAATCCAATGATGTGCTGTATATAGGAAACACATTTTACTCAAAAGGAAATCCACAGGTTGAAAGTTAAAGGTTGGAAAACAATTCTCCATGCAACAGTCCCCAGAAAAAAGCAGGGGTAGCTATTATGTTTGCAAACAATGTAAACTTCAAACCAAAAACAATAAAAAGAGGTAAAGAAGGCCATTACATACTAGTTAGGGGAAAGCTGCAAGAGGAAAAGGTAACAATCCTAAACATTTATGCACCAAACCATGGAGCACCTAACTTTACAAGTCAAATCATAATAGACGTGAAAAATCAAATAACTAATAGCACTACTGTAATAGGGGACCTAAACACCCCTCTGACACAAAGAGACAGGTAAACTGGACAGAAAGTCAGCAAAGAAATAACAGACCTGAAACAAAAGTGTGAACAAATGGACTTAGTAGATGTATACAGAGTGTTCCACCCCACAACATCACAATACGCATTCTTATCAGCTGCACATGGGTCTTTCTCTAAAATTGACCACATTCTAGCACATAGAGCACATCTACCTAAATGCAAAAGAATTCAAATTATCCCATGCATATTATCGGACCACAGTACAATTAAATTGGAAATTAATGACAAAGAGAACTCCAAAAACCACATAAACACTTGGAAATTAGACAACAACCTCCTGAATAACCAATGGGTCACACAAGAAGTTAAAGAAGAAATTAAAAAAAAACCGACAAATAAATGAAAATGGAAGCACAACCTACCGGAATCTGTGGGATGAAATGAAAGCAGTCCTCAGAGGGAAATTTCTAGCAATGAACTCATACAAAAAGAAAACGGGAAGAGAGCAAATAAATAACCTAATTATACACCTCAAACTCTTAGAAAAAGAGCAACAAGCCAAACCAAGAGCCCAAAGAAGGGAGGAGATTATAAAACTCAGGGCAGAAATTAATGCAATTGAGATGAAGAAAACGCTACAAAAAATTAGTGAATCAAAGAGTTGGTTCTTCGAAAGAATAAATAAAATTGATAAACCCCTACCCAAGTTTATCAAAAAAAGAAGGGAAAGATCTCAAATTCATGCAATGAGGAATGAAAAGGATGAAGTCACTACAGATCCCACAGAAATCCAAAAGATCATTAATACCTACTTTGAAAATCTGTATTCCCATAGGATAGAAAATACAGAAGAAATGGACAGATTCCTAGAAAGGTACAAATTACCAAAATTGAATCAGGAAGACGTAAAAATCCTGAACAACCCAATATCAATTAATGAGATTGAAA